>JACXIT010000101.1:344676-452337 GCA_014737525.1 Bombus difficillimus
GTATGGGACGTTAGTCGTTTGCCTAATTCCCTGGCTTCTTAAAAAATCTTCAACTTCTTTATTTTTGAATTCTTTCCCTCCATCACTATGAATTTCTTTGATTTTACTTTTGAACTGATTTTCGACTTCTAAACAAAAAATTTTTAGTTTTTCGATTACTTCTGACTTATGTCGTAAGAAGTAAATCTTCGTGAATTTTCAGAAATCGTCTTTGAATGTGAGAAAATAAAGTTTCTTGCCTAATGACTCGACTTCCATAGGTCCGCATACATCCGTATAAATAATTTCGGGAGGTTTAGTCGCACGTTTGATTTTCTCGTGAAAGCTCGATCTATGATGTTTCCCGTACGCGCAACCTTCACAGAAAAAGTTACTATCCTCTACAAATTTTATATTCGAGTTCTTTAAAAAATCCTTAACGTGTCTAACGTTTTAATGACATAGCCGTTCGTGCCGTAACTGCAGCGTGTCCGCGTTTGACTCTGCTCTATTGCTAAGATTGCAAACTGGCGGTATAATAACTCGCATACGACCTTATATAAGTTTCCGATAACACAACCTCTTGCTATTACTTTCTGGTTTTGTAAAAACAAACAATTTTTTCCTTCCTCTACAATACAGAAATCCATGCCCCTCCTTGCGACAGATCTAATGGAGAATAGATTTCTTTTCATACCTGGTACATATAAGACATCGTTCATTGTACATGCTACCCATTTGCCGTCCAAAAAAGTTCCTACTTTGATTTTTCCTTTGCCGCACGCATCCATCGCCGATCTCTATCTTCACCGTGTTGTCGAATTTTTCGAAGACGCTGAACCATTCTTGTCGTCCTGTCATGTGATGCGTAGCTCCTGAGTCGATTATCCAAACATCATGGTTTACTGCTTGCATCGTTGAGGTGCTTCCTAATAGACCAATTCCGCTGTGATTTCGATTTTGATTTTTGGGTTCCTGGCTGTCTCTACTATTGTTTCTTTTATTATTTTTAAAACAATTGTGGTACTGTCGTGGCCTTTCCTTTTGCATATAAAGCATCTAAAGCAATCCTTCTTTAGATGGCCAACTTTTCCACAATTGAAGCAATTTGGTCCTTGTTTCTCGTACTCACGTTTGCTTGACTACTTCTGCTGTTCCCTTTTATAACTGTTACCTTTTGTTACCAGAGCCACCGATGTTTCCTGGTCGTCTTTCTTCCATCTGGTTTCTTCCGTCATCAGCCTGGTACTAAGCCTGTCTAAGGTCTTCTTTCCTTCTTCCACCGAATCCCACGCACTGTGAAAATGGTCAAATTTGTTTGGTAACACCGATAAAATGCGTGTTATCAGCATTTTCTCGCCAATTTCACTCCCAAGGGCTTTCATCTTCGCTGCTATCAGTTCCAACTTTGATAAGTTGTGAGAGACATTTTCAGATTCTTCCCACTTAAAATCGAAGAACTGCTTCTGGACCATATTTAGATTCTCATCCGACTTCATGTCATATACTGCATTCAACATTTTCCACATTTCATGTGCTGTTGTGCAACATAAAAGAAGATCCAACGGTTTCCTTCCTACCGAGGTCACAATTAATTTTCTCGCTAATCGATCTGCCTTCAAAAATCTTTCGCGGGTAATTGCTTTCTCCGCGCTGTTACCTGGATGACACAGATTCCCTTCACACACATTGATCAGGTCGTCATCTTCCTCCAAAAGTGTACGCATGACAAAACGCCACTGGAGCCAGTTTTCTTCGCCACGTAACATCTCGATCCTCGCACCTGCTGATTCCATTTTTTTCTTCCTCTTTGCACTATCAGTCACTTTACTAAGCATAACAGTTTACCACTTTATTTACTTCGCGTTGCTACCTTACAATTTACAACCCTGGGCCCATAACCTGTTGTGGTTATGTGGATTAAAGAACACGTGGATAAATGTCTACGAGTGAATACAAGTATGAATACAGTTGGTCTAGATCCGCACGCTGGCAGTGTTACCCTGAGACTGAAAAAAACCCGAAGCCAACGTCGTCTCTCTAAAACATATGGTCTGCCATCGTCGCTTGTCTATTGTCTATGCACTCTCAATGGCTTCAGTGACTGAGGAAACTAAACAGTACAGATGTAGAGTTTTTCTAGAAGTGCTGACCACTTTAACACCTAGAAATTTACAGTCGTAGTTCTCGGCCCAGGAAATGTCGTTGTATGCCTCAATCCTGGAGGTGTCGTGAAGCACCTCGGCCCAGGAAATGTAGTGGACCAACTCGGTCCAGGAGGTATCGTTGAACGGAACTCCGATGTTGCTTGGTGCAAATTCGTCCAACACGACGCGGAGTTTTGTAGTTTATTGGAAGGCTGGGCTCCCCCGATGACCCGCCTGAATCGCGTTCTCTTGGTGATGATCCTTGGTGGATAATGAGCGTTGGGCGTCGTGACTGTGACTTGCTTTGGTATTGGAGAGTATGCCGACGTTGTTGGAACCAAAGACTGCAGTGAGATGTCTGTGGTCCGAGACTTGTCCGATGCAGCGATCTGTGGGCTCAGTGGACAAGTGTTGAGAGCCGATAGGGTGTTCTTACAATTATCGACATCATTTGAGGAATTTGTCACGGTGGTGATAACGTGAAGATTATTCTGTTTCGGATATCTCGCAGGTGTGGCCTCTTTCGGCAGTGGCGCAGGTGACATCTTCGCATTATGTCCAGGAAAATGATTCTCCGATACGATACTCCTGCTCTCAGGTGATACAGGCGGCGTGGTGCAGGACAGATTAAACGTTGAAGTGCTGATTGAGGAGGAAATGCTCCTAGATAATCCTATCATCGCGGATTTCGAAACCTCTGCTGTAGGTTTCAATTCGAAATTCACTCTGTTGTCCTGGACCGAATTCAGTTTCTTCCGGTCCAGAGGATCGTGAGAGGTTGTCCTCAAGTCGCATGTAGGCGATAAGCTGCGGATGTGAGAGGTTGTCTGATTCACGGCGTTTGGTAGCGTTGAATCAGATTATTCAGATAATAATCGCGAACTTGGTTGTCGTCAAGTCGCGTGTAGGCGGTAAGCTGCGAGTGTTAGAGGTTGTCTGATTCAAGGCGTTTGGTGGCGTTGAATCAGATTGTTCAGATAATGACGAAGCTACCGTGGTTGTTGTCAGGTCGCGTGTAGGTGACGAGCTGCGAGTGTTATGTAATGAGCTCCGCGTGTCATGCGACGGGATCGTCGCTAGATTCGATACGATATTTTTCGTCGGCGGAGAAACATCATTGTTACTGTTATTATTGAAATTATTCTTACGTTTCTGGAAATGGCTAGACGTGTTGCTACTGCCCGTGGGTATCGACGGAGTTGATGGTAGCTTACCCTCTAGGAGACGCTCCATGAGAATTCTTATCGATATTAAGATATCGTAATACTGGTATTTTATCTCGGTGCCGCGTGCTCGTTCCTCCTCGTCTAATTCTTCTAGTTTGAATTGGATGGCTTTGGGTTGAATCCAATATTTGTTTAGATGTTTCTCGAGGAATATTAACTCAGAATCTTCCTGACGACCGGATTGTTCGTACTTGTCCAGTCGTTTGGATATGAGTCTGCGACGCAAGGAGATAATTTTGTCTGCGGTTGCCATTGTTACAGCGGATAGTGAATCGGCAATGCAAGGAATAAGCTTGCCTTGTTGTTGTGATTCGTAACTGATTTGACGATTGTCTAGTTGCAGCGGGAAGCTGCGTGGTTGCGTTCTTCAACCACCGGGTTTTGCCTCTTCAAAATTGACGGTCCTTGGCGTTACTGACTTCGCTGGAGCGGTAACGCTTCTGTTGCTGGTTATGTTGGATTCACGTGGCACTGTATGGTAGTCGGTGTCACTGGCGTGCACTTTTCACTTGCCACTGAATCCAGCTCGAAGGACCAAAATGTTACGACCGTTCGCGGAGAAACGCGGTCGCGAGGAAAACGCGTCAGCGAGAGGCGTAAATTCTCGCTACAATTCGGATAATCGATGTCACGAATTAGTTATTCTCCTGTTTCGATTAAGATAACAGAGGTAGTTCAAATGAGTTTAACACTGAATTAACAGGGTTAATATAAACTTGTATATTTAACAATATTTAATATTATAATGCACACGTCACAAATTATTTAGCGATGAATACAATTCGTTTGATAGAAGAATTCGACCCGACTTTAGGATACCTCTCGATGTATTCGTTAGACTAAGCGACTTTCATTTTATTCGTCAGAACCTCTCGATGCATTCTGTTTGAATCCTCAAATGATACTGATGCCCTTCGATCTTTTCTTTGTCTTCTCTGGGAGACGGCTCCCACTACGCTCCACTCACGTCACCGTTTGCGCCTATGATCACGTATGCCACCTTCTTTGTGTGGATAAAATAACGGACCGAAGGCGAATCCACCTTTCTAGAACTCGCTGCTTGATGACAAATATGCGCTTGTCGCTACATTGTATATATTTCGCTGGTTCTATAAGACGATCCGTCTGCGACACTGTAGTACCACGAGCGACGGTTAGGAGCACGGCCTATGGTAAGCCTCGTGGCGTAACAATTACACTTAAAATTTATATTAAAATAGTTATAGATTTATTTAATAAACGATTTGCAGGATCTTCGTCGATATACATTTGCATGCGTCTCAGCACTCTCTTTGTCTCATCATCTTCTATACCACATTGTCAACGGAACAGTTGCATTCATCTGTTTTTCGAGACGCTGTGCACACACATACACGCCCATACACTCATACTCACATACGCGTGTCACTATTGCGCGGCTAATCTAGCCTAGCACACAAAATTATATATATGTCGAATTGGCGTCGAGGTTGGGATTAGGGCTGAAGGCGTGTAATGAATCTTCACTCGAACTGTTCATTGTATAATTGAGATATTTATTAACGCCGACACGGGTGATACAAAGTGAACAGGTAGCCGCGGCGATTATATACTGGCGACAATGAGCCTAAGTTCGACAACGAATCCGCGGTCAACGGGATGGAAACTAACACTTACTGCCAGGACTACACCGGAGTACTAATTAGAATTATTTACTGAGCATAATGAGAAGTCGTACCCTCGCTAAGGCGATCACACTGAGAATGCCTTCACCGTCGCGATGATACTTCAGAGGAAAACTATGGCAGGGTGTGTCCACGGGCCCAGGATCATCGGATTTGTCGAGGGAAGTCTCCGCCCGGAAGGCGAGGGAAATGGACGTTACTGCTAATTGATTGATTTTCTATTCGTGGTTAGAAAAGGATGCTAGCCGCCCTTGAGAGAGGGTTGCTAGCGGGAAGTGTCGTACGTGCGAGGAACGAAATTCTCTTGTCCTCCAATAATGAGTGATAGGTTTACGGACTGTTAGGGAAAGACGTTATGTCGGATTGAAGGACCTGAGGTAAATAAATCCTAAGATTTATTAGCGGGTCCTTAGGCTGACCGAACTCGTACTGCGGAGACGCGTCGACATCTGGCAACCATCCTGCCCGAAGAATAGTGTCTATGTGTGGCCGAGTCACGAGGCAGAGGCCCTTGGAATGTTTATTGTCGAGTGTCATTACAAATATTTCTTTGTAAGAAAGCTATGCAATTATGCTATATCTCTGTTAGGCAAAACGTTCATCCCGCGACCGCGGCTACGTCTGGCGACTAGTTGTCACCTCGAGCCCAAGTTCATTATCATAAGTCTCAAACAAACATAGTCAGATTGTGTATAACGTTATATCTTTTACGGATTATCCTAATAGTTCCCAAAAGGGAGGGGAGGCCCGGTGTCCTTTAATCTCCGACATATATCTCAATAAGTCTTAACCTGTTGAGTCATTGCTATTAAAGGCTCTTATAATCTCACTTTTATTAGTCATAGCTAAACTTTATTTAGTTTCCTTTTTGTTCATAATTTGACTTCATATTCTTCTGGCCCATATAACTTTATTTAACGACCGTCTTCAATAATACTTATCGTTATCTATACTTCATACAATGTATGTATCTTATATCCCTGATATATCTAAAAGCCATACTACCAACATTCTGGAAATTAACCATTTATTAATTAATTTGTAATTAATTCATTTCTGGGTATTGCACAATAAATGACTCCTCAAGAAAATACTGTCAATAAACCCGGCCCTTCAAACGTTCTTTCCAATTATTTATCATAATGACCATACCCATATAGTAATAAATAGCACATGTGAGTATTATTCTTTCTTAATTTATCAAATTATTCAATATTAAAATATATGCATCAGTTTCTATACTTTCAATATTACAATTACTTAATTTATTTTAGGTTTAAAGACGACATTGTGCACTACAGCCACCAATATTATCACTAAACTCTATTCCTCAATTTATCTTTCTCAAATTTTCTAGTACAAAGAAAAGGCTATCTTAAGGTCAGATGACAAATAAAATCAGTAATAATAAATAATAACAACTGTTATACTCGTAATCTTCTCATAAAACATAATCCATCCTTCGATCAAGATAGCCACCAGGTGTCAAGACATATCAACTCAGGCCCATAATAATCATAAGCAACCGCAAAATTTAGGATTTTTTACAGTCCACTGTTACAAACATTGTAAAAGTCGAGAAGTTTCTTCGGGTTATTGTTCATTGCGATAAAACACGGGAAAAGCTTTCCCAACTCCACCCTCGAGTAATCGTTGATAGAGAACGGTCAATACTCATCAATATTTTCGTATAAATATCGCCGTCACAGACCATATTCTTACTTGCTATTGTCCTTTCGACTAGAATACATTTCAGTTTGTTAATCAATCAGTCGACATCTAAACTTGTTATCTCCAAAACTCATACAGAAAGCATCTCAAAGCGTTTTGTGTAAAGTTGTCATAAAAGGAAAAGTAAAGCATATCAAATTTGACAATAATTTTGTATTCAGTACATGGTATTATTCTGCGATAAAGATTTACCCTAAAAGTATCAAGACTTTCCAAAAAAAAAAAAAATTATAAAAAAATATAACGAACGTAGAAGAAGACTGTTCAGTGTGCGATGAACAAGAAACTTTAGCAACTGAATACAGCATGGAAACACATGAAAAGCTGTTTTCAACCGAATCAGAGTTGAATATTATAAACAAGCGTTCACGTCCAGGGCAAAAAGGAAAGAAATTATCGTTGACAGCAGAGAGTGAGACTGATGTAGAGAACTAAAGTATCGAAACTGGGCCCGATGGAACAGTTTGGAAAGAAATAGATGCAAGTCCCAAACCTGACAGGACATCAGTTCATAATATTTTTAGAGATATGCCAAACGGCATATAATGAAAGGACAAGTAAAGACGGCATTTTATCTTATCATTGATCACCGTATAAGGGATCATATAATAAGATGCACGGAAGAAGAAGCATTTAGAGTATTGGGGACTAAGAGGGAGCTAGATACAACAAAACTATATGCATTTTTGCTCTGCTATATGCCTGCGGTGCATATCAGGCAAAAAATATAGATGTCTCATATTTGTGGAATAAAATTTGGAGACCTGCATTTTTTTCAAAAACAATGAGCAGGAATGACTTTGCTGAAATTGAGGTTTATACGATTTGATAAGAAGAGCGAAAGAATCCAATGTTTACGAACCAATAAACTTGCAGTGGCATCTACAGTATGGAGCCAATGTACAGAGGATTCACAAAATTGTTATAAACCTGGTACATACATTACTTTTATATAAAGAATCGCGAGGAAAAAACCATGCAATAAAACTATCAACAACTTCAGATTCATTACTACAAAAAACTTGTCAAGTAAAAAATTGTAAAAGTTACAAAATTACAAAAATTTGTTTAAGATGCGGGAAATATTTATGCGACAAATGTACATTTGATGATAAGATAATTTGTAAAAAATGCAGCGAAGTTGAATAAGATATATCTCTATATAAATAAAAGTGTAATTCTATTGAAATGTATAATTGAAATTAAACAAAAGTAAATTTGGACGAAATTTTATGAAAGTTCGTCATTTTATATACATTTAGTTATAAATTAACCATTACCTAAGTTAAATCGTAAAAACTATTACTTCTTTAATCACCGGTCATTTTGACCGCACACGAAGTGTCGGTAGGTTTAGTGTTAAGGAAAGAGCGGAAAGAAAGGTAATAGATTTTAAAAAACGGTTGAGGGAAACATGGGAGGAGTGAACTCGTAAGGGGATGCTGGACGGAGGCGAGAAGAGAGAAGAAGAGCTGAAGAGGAAAATAGAGAATGGGGTAGTTTACGGAGGGATAACAGAAAGAAGAGAAAGAATAAGGCAATCAAAATATAATAATTGGTACAAATGGATAACAGAAGAAGGTTTGGTGTAAAAGCAAATGGAAAAACGTTGCAAGATCTAGGTTAGAGAACGATCAGAGAGGGGGCTGGGACAGAAAGAGGAAGTATTGGGAAGAAGAGTGGAGGAAATATAGAGTGTGTAGGAGGGCAAGAAGAAACGCGGGGACATGTATAAGAAAGGTGCAGAGAAAGAAAAAGAGAGGCTGGTATGAAGTAGTTAAGGAATGTTGAATGAAGGGGAAAGTGAAGAGTGGTGAATGGCAAAGGTGGAGGAGGTAAGAGATAC
This sequence comes from Bombus difficillimus, assembly GCA_014737525.1. Lineage (NCBI taxonomy): Eukaryota > Metazoa > Arthropoda > Insecta > Hymenoptera > Apidae > Bombus > Bombus difficillimus. Next base: position 353,270 of record JACXIT010000101.1, read on the forward strand.
GATGGAAAAAAGCGGGAAGAACGAATAATGATAAGAAAATGGATGGAAAATGACAGGAAAAGATATCGGAACGAAGATCCAACACAATTAGATTGAAAAAGTCTATGTTAGGCTCAGTGTGCCGTAAACTCTAATGTTGAGGAAACGTAGGAAGGAAGTATGTGCATGGACTTGGGCCTCTCTCTCACTCCCGCTACATATTTTGCACAGGGACGGACGCTAGGATTGTAGAAACTATCACATACCTCTTATTTCTTTCCTAATGTCTCCCATTTCGTGCTATTTCTCTCGAACGACGTGGGAGTCAGTCTTTTGAGAAACAAATAAAAATAGTTCACACCAGAGATACTCAACACGATACAGGAAGCTGCAAAGTTCACGAAATGTGGTCCTTCGCAGAACTCCAGCTCGACAGTACCAGTATCGTGCAAAAGATTCCTTCCAGGGATATCGCCAACGTTGCTTTTCATTAAACATATGGATGAGATAGTGACATACGTGATACGACATAATAGGCGATTAGCTACTTAGACCTTCTATTTTACCAAACCGGTAAATATCGGATGTAGCATAATATGATTTCCTGACTAACATGCTATAACAGTTTTTGCATGATATATCCCTTCTCGACAGATTGGATCTGTGGTTCATCATGCAAGATGGTGCACTCATTTTGTTAACGTTCGGCGATATTTGAATCATAATTTCCGAGAATAATGGATTGGACGTGATCGACCAGTTTTATCCCCCCCCCCCCCACCTGATTTTAGTCTTCCAGAAATCTTCCAGACGCCTCGAGCCCAAGCTCATTATCTCAAGTTTCGGACAATTATATTTGGGTTGATTTATAAAGACTACAGTTTTGGGAATTTTTCAAAAAATTCCAAAGGGAAGGACCGGTGTCCTTTCATCTCCGACACATATATACATACTACTGCTTTCAGTCGCACTTGTTTTTATTTTCTAAATTGTAGAATTTTTTATACAAATATTACAATTAGGTACTAAGTCTTTGCTAATCTTATTTTCTATAGAGATTGGTGTTGCATTATCAACTAAAGAGCGATTGATCAGGTCCAATCGATTGGTCGATATCACGAATCTTCGATATCGTGATCTGAATACGATGGTTGTAAGATCCTGTTAAGTCTTCAGTATTTCACCCGCATGGTACGACGCTCTGTTGATGACTGTCCTCGTATTTTGTTGATACTCCTCACCAGCCGTTGAGTCTCGTACGTCTATCGTGCCTTTGCGGCCGGTGGTTTTCCCTGGGTTTTTTCCCTAACCTCTGAGTCATCAGGTTTGTAGCTCGGGGAGGACATGCAATTCGGGCTTTCCCAAAGAAGGAATAGGGCCTGTCCGAGCCATAAACGGACGGACACTCAAAATCCCGAACATACCGCCCCGCCTTAAACGGTCCCATTCAAAAGTTGCCGGTAGTGATGTACATTTATTCCATATGTTCTTGTTCATCGTCGTCGATAAGTGATGGGGCTATTTTATTGACCCTGCGATTGTATGCTTCGTTAATTGTTCTTACGATAACTACTCGGGTGATCCCATCAGTTCTTGGGTGTAGATTTATTATCCGAACCATAGATCACTGGAGTGGATGGGTGTTGTTTCCCTTAATACGATTAACGTGTCTTTCTTGAGTTCCGTGGTCTCCGGTAAATTGTATTTCTAGAGTTTCTGATTTCCTCGAGTAGAGCATCTCGTTCATATTTACACTTATCAATTTTGATGTTGATCTTCTTCAAAGTCGAATCCAAAGTTGTAAGTTGTTTCAAATACTCGTTAGATTTCATTGCTCTTCCTAGAGATAAAGAACTAAGTCGGTTGCTAACTTTCGTAAATCCGATGTGCAGTCGCTGTAAATTAACGTTCAATTCGCTGATTTTCTATATGTATTTTAAGCAATCCGGATATCCGGATAAATTCCCCGCTGTAATCTACTGCCCAGGAAGTGTCTATGGGCACCTTAGTTCTGCGCTTTGGTAGTGGTACTGGCTTGGCACGTAGAATATTCTTCGAATCTTTAGTGCCGAGTCTCTTGAACAGAGTAACCACGGAAGAGGAGATCAAAGACGGCTTTTCTTCCGCTTTTTCGATTCCTCCCAGTCGATTGGACGCAGTTGATTGGGCTTTCACCTACTGGCGTTTGTAGACATCCTGGTTCACTGTGTCGATATTTATTCGTTATTAAATAGTTCCTAGGTTTTCTCCTTGATATTGTCGCCGCGTTCGGCGCGATATCGTCTTCTTGTTCCGCGTAAAACGGACTATCCTGCATCGACAACATAGAGCTTAGTTTCTTCCTGGAACGTGTCATTGTGCTGGAAACGTTCAAGGGACATTTGTCTAGCGAGTCTATCATATCTAGCGAGTTTGTCGTTGGGAGACCAGGTTGATGCGACTGATCGGTAGTTTTCCAACTACCTTTGTAATCCGAAGCGTACGCTACGTTCATTTTGTGTGGCGGCTACTTCGTAACTGCCTCGCGCGTGACGAACCAACCGAATTCTGCGTTCCGTAATTGCATGTGTTTATCTGCTAATTTGACTCTTCCTTCACGAAGGAGGTTCCAAAAAAGCTGAGGTCCAATGAGGCCGTCGACGTCAGCTGATCGATGAAACTCTGGATCGGCTAATGGAATATTTCCTGATATATCTAATTTTCCTTGATCAATATCTTCTGATGGAATTGATTGCGAGACCTTGTCGACCACCAAAAATGTTAACTGTGCCGTATACTCACTGATTCGTGAGTGAAACTTTGCTCGAGTCATTTGATTGATGTGTCACGTCATCTGGTTGGTGCCACATGGAGATATGTCGACCCTTTGTGTGGTTAACCGCAGATGCTTGCACGCTTATTAGTCCAAAAATGTGCCTGTGAGCAGGAGACCAACAGGACTCTGCATCGTTATATTTCCCAGCTTTGATCACAGAGATTTGTGACGACTGCAGATAAAATGATACTCGGAAATATCTCCGGTGATCGACATGCTAAATTAGTCTGATTTGGTTGCCTTGACTTATCTATATTAGCATGCAGGAGAGTGTGGTATCTTTTACGGCATAACATGCAGCTTCCAAATGTACACCCGTCCAAGGAATGTGTGTTACGTAGACAATTGGCACAGAAGTTTTTCTCTCTCACTAGTTTGGATCTCTTGGGAACTGACATCGATAAGAATTGTTTGCAGTTTCGTGCTGTGTGAGATCCGTTGGAACAATTGCACGCGACTGGAGGTTGTGCGAGGAAGGTCTGGTTTGGCGTCAGATGCTCTATACCGTCTTGGCTCTTGGCACGTGCATTATACGGAAGGGTTGTGGGGCGTGATGGTGTCTGATATCTACAACCTATCAGTTCTAATACATTGCAGCAACCGTGCAAAAAATGGAATAGTTCTCCGACGCTTGGAAAGAGTTTGTGGTCTATTCTTCCATCGTAACTGTGTGTCATGATCTAGCTTGGATGCAAACAAATACAGTAGCTGGGTATCCGTGGTTGGCTGGTTGAGTAATTGCAATGTTTTGTAATGCGTTTCTAATTCATTTACATAGGCTTCTTGGCCTTGGTGCGATGGTCGCTGTAAAGGAGATACATGGAACAATACTTTCAAATCGTTGGCTCCGACTTTTGCCGGTTGGTTGTATCGTATCTGCAAAATTTCCCATGCGACAAGATAATTGAGTGCTGTGTTTACTAACGATGCTATTGCATTAGCAGTTTCGTGCGTTAGGCAAGAGCGGAGATACATCAATTTCTCAATCGTCGTCAATCCGTGAATTCTTGTGAACTATGCAACGAAATTCATGTACGAATTCTGGTTGGTCTTCGTAGGTTCCAGAAGAAGAAGGTAATTGAATTTTCGGTAGCGCACTTTCATTTGCGACTAGATCCGAATATGATGTGCCCGATGCATTAGCATATTCCTATCAGTTGGCTCTCTGAACCACCTTTTAGCTCTCCCAATTATATCCGTAGCGCGTGCTTTACTGTCCAAGAATTTATATCTTATGACAACGCGTTCATCTCGTGCCTGATCCTCGTCTATCTCTTCCAATTCGTCCTGATTTTTGCTATGCGTAGCATATTCTGCCTCTAAATCGTTTAAACGGTATTGAATGACGGTTACTATCCCTCCTTCCTCATAGTTAACAAGTAATTATTGAAAATTTGCTAATTCTTTCGTGAATCTTTCCCGTTTCTTCTTTAATTGTCTTATGCGTTCTTCTGGATTAGGTGCCATGGTATATGCGCGTGAGTTTCAATACGATAATTGTACGCCGCATATAAGTGTAGAGTTCAACAAATGTATGACTTACGTCTCGATGTTATCGATTCGTTCGAATTGATGTTTCGTCTGCTGCTCTTCGTTATGCAGCGAGATGTTGGCGGTGCACTTCGCGATGAAGGTTTTTCCTTCCCGAAGGTGGCACGCGCTTAGAGTTGTCCCGGCTGTTTGTTGACGCAGGTCGCTATGCAGCGGAAGGTTGTGTGCCGTGTACTTCGTGATGCAGGTGGTTCCTTCCCGCTATTTCACCCGATATTTCTTCGGCAATCTGTCAAGAATACTACAGTACTATCGTCGAATCTGGCCAGAATATAATTATTTGGAAGGTAACATTTAATGCTTTAATAACATTGTTAAATAATTTGTTTAGTAACACTGCTGCACATAATTCTAATCTTGGTAACGTTTGAGTTTTCAATGGAGCTATCCGCGATTTAGAACCTAGTATATATCTTGTGATTGTTTGTTGGATCTGTGCTACAGATATACATAGATGCTCCGTAGTTGTCTAGAGTAACACGCCTAGGAATCATATCTCGATGAATTTCTTTCCATTTTGATTTTACTCGGCATTTCCATAATTCCTGGAATGTAAGTTTCGCGAGAACTATTGCAGGCCCCAATAGATCGAGCGGATCGAATAACTGTGCTACTGTAAGGAATATTCCTTTTCGTAATTTTATGTGTTATTATAGTTTGTTTTAATGAATAACCTCTTAGCTTGCATAGCTGTCTAATGTAGTCCTTAAGTCTTTTTTGGATCTATATCATCTGAAGCAATTTGATCAGGATCGTCTGTTTTTGTTCGTATTGCTAACGACTATCTATTAAGCTGGGTTCGTTCAATATCCACTATCTGAGTTTGAATCCTCCCTTCACAGGCAGGTCAATGATTTCGTCGCGTACCGCAATTGCCGCTTTAATTTAAAATGGACTTCTCCTCAGCTAACATATCGTCAACATAAAAATCTTTTTTCAATTTTTATGTATCTATTGTACGGTACTGTCCTTCGCCTTGAGTTCATTCATATAACGTACGTATTACAAGGTATGGTGCGGATGCCGTCTCGTACGTCACTGTGTTTTATTGATACATTTTTCTCGGATCATTTACGTTCTTCCGCCAAAGAATTTTGTGATATTGCCGATTGTCATCATATCTACAGCTATCACATATTCGTATGTTTTAAATCGTATAATCAGAGCGAATAAATCATCCTGTATTGTAGGGCCAATTATCAGATGATCATTTAATGAAACTCCTGATGACGATCGAGCAGAAGAAACAAATACAGCCCGTACTTTTGAAGTGACTCTGTCTGCCTTTATGACTGGATGGTTTGGGAGGTAACAAACACTACTTCCGAAATGCAATCTATTCTCTTGTATTCGCAAAGAAATTCTTGATACTGCGTATTATAGGCAGGGTTTCTGTAAAGTAAGCGTTATAAGCAAAGAAACCTTTTTACACCCATACCATACGTGTCCTCTAACTTGGGGCTTTTGTCTTTGACCCTTTTAGCGTCGAACAACAATATATCGTCGTTAGCAACACTTGAGGAAAGAAACACGAACGACGATGTATCGTTGCGTATGTGATGACGTCTTACTATTCGCATCGCGAGAGAATTATATCTCAAAATAAATTTATAATAATGACAATGTGATGTGATGACGAGACTATGTGATGTTCCACAAATTGAGAAAGTTGTTTATGGTTATATTATATATATATATAATTGCTATATTCCGCGACGTTGATGCCGATACTATGTATACGCTAGTGTCATAAGATAAAAATTCGATACGGAAGATTTGTTTCAGACCGTAATCACAGGTTTTAGGTAATACTGTTTATAACAAAATATCTCCTTATGTTTCACGAAATAATCTTGCATGAACAGGATGAAAGTAAGATTTTTGGTGGACCTGTACAAAGATCACGCACAATTTCTAATCTGTACAATAAAGGATTACACGATGTATACAATAGAAATCATTATTGCTAAGTAAATGATTTGTATGAGTAATAATAAGTAAATATTACACATTTCAATAGCCGAATAACTATAAATATTTATACTATTATTAAAATGTTATTTCAAGGATGTTATATTAACTCACGTGTTTCGGAGTAACTAATCCTCTTTGCGCGTACTGCGCATACTGCGATTATACATGGAATTATCATTTAGTTTTGTGTTTTGATATTAGAAGATTTGTTATAAATAATTGATAATGCAGTATTTATGCTCTATACTACGTGTTCTACATCAAACTATGATCAAACGATGATTTTTATTATTTATAAAAACTGTTTATAAAAGAAAACTGATTTTTCCTATATATAGGTTTCCTATATATATACGTATATACGTATAAAGCATAAATACTGCATTATCATTATAGTAAAAAGTATATCATTATAGGAAAAATCAGTTTTCTTTTCATCATAGTTTGATGTAGAACACGTAAAATAATTATATTTTAATAACTATTAAGTTACCATCCAGGAAATGACCGAAAAAGAGACAAAGAATAAGAAACTACACAGCATATTTGAAAACCACTCTACAGTCTTCAGCCTAAAAAATTAAGAATAAACAACACAGGCAACATAACTTATTGCTACATATCTACATCCGAAATAACTCGGTGAATTTCTTTCCATTTTGATTTTACTCGGCATTTCCATAATTCCTGGAATGTAAGTTTCGCGAGAACTATTGCAGAACCCAATAGATCGAGCGGATCGAATAACTGTGCTACTGTAAAGAGTATTCCTTTTTGTAATTTTATGTGTTATTGTAGTTTTTTTTAATGAATAACCTAACATATCTTGCAATCGACCCGTACATGCCACAAACGCTCCGGAGGCACGTCTTCAATTTAGTCCATAATTTCAGCTCACCCAGAAAGTTGCTCCACTAACACGATGATCTGCAACAAATTCGTCTGGCCAGACATTAAAAAGGGATGTAACTAGCTGGGTCCCCTCCGTTGTTTCTTTTCCCTACGGTTCCTTTGGACGACGGGGCGTTTCTCTTCCTCCGACGTCTCCCCGTTCCGCGGACTCCCTGTCGTTGTCCCTATTGGAGGGCGGAAAAGTCCCTCCTTGGGCTGAGTCGCTCTCCTCGTACGTCTAACGTTTGTCTACGCAGGTTCAGCACCAGACTCCTCTTCCTTCCTTTCTCTTCTCTTCGTTTGGTTTTGGTTTGATTTTTTTGGAGTTCTAATTGCCTGGTTCGTTCGGCCCCCATCCACCGACGCTTCTGCGGGTCACCAACTCCTGCGGAAAGGATGCCACCCCCGGCAGAGCCACTTACGGGGGGAAGGCTACTACCACCGCGGATCGTCAGGAACCCCTGGGTTGACCGCATCAGCCACCTCACAGCCCCCTCGATTGCGAGGTACTACATCGCCACGCACCTCTGCTTAGGAGAGCTAGGGATTTTTTATACAGGTTATCATCGGGCGCGGTCTGTCCGTTGAAGGCAGGACCCTCGGCACATTGAGACATGACAAATGGGATATGGTACTTTAGCTAGGGTTGCTCGGGATTGCATTTCCGTGCTGCGACTCGCCAGCGAGGGATTGGAATGTAAAAAGGTAAGGGAAACGGAGGGTAGTAGGAGAAAGAAGGGAAGAGCCATTCCCAAGCTGAGCTATTGACGCACGTCCGGCGGGTTATTAACCCGCGACGACCCCAATCAGACCTGCGTCGTGTGGGTGTTTATGCCACGATGCCCCCAGCTCTCTTCCTCGAAAAGGGTGAGTTTTTACGTCACATCGCCTTTCTCATACAGTCGGCATCTTCTCCCAGAACCACCCGTCACAGCTCAAGGAAAGAAGTGTAATAAAGGAGCAGAGCAGGTGTAGGGGGAAGGGTGTGTGCTCTCCCAACGAAACAATGTAAGCAGACACATGAAAAACGCGTTTGAACACATCTCCGCCCAGATCAAAGGTTCCAGCATATACACATGAATATAATAGGTCCACTGCCTCCGTTGCTAGGTTACTAGTATTGTTTGACAATAACTGATCGGTTGTCCCCCTGGTCAGAGGCAATACCAATTTAGGACAAAATCCATACCACGACACATCGTTCATCGTTGAACAGTATGATAGAAGGATAGCACAGGTCATTAAATTAAAAACCGCGATCACATGCCAGAACACAAAAGACTGGACAGAAGCTCTGTCATCAATTATTGATAGTCTACGAGCGAGCTATAAATTGAACATCCTGGCTTCTGCAGCAGAAATGCTCTTCGGAAATCCACTACGACTACGCGGCGAATTTTTCCCTAATGAAGAACCAGCAGACCCGGGATTCCAGGACAAGCTAAGAGAACATATGCGAAGAGTTAAACCAATTCTTCTTGCGCACTATGCAGAGGAAGAATATTCGTATTGAAGGACTTATACTTACATACGTATTTGTACATATGGACGCGATACGAAAGCCACTCGGCCCATTCTACGAAGGATTACAGATATACAAGATCATAAAGCATATCACAGATAAGGTATTCACAATAAACATTAAAAATGTTCCAGTAAATATTTCCACAAAAAGGTGCGAACTGGCGTTCCTGGAATCGGATATCCTGGAAACACAAACTACGCAGAATGTATAAACAAAAGCATATCCAGGGCCACTATAAGGAAAATCAGTAAAGTATTTGGAGCGGGTGGTGTAGCGACGTCGCTCTCTCGTAATGGCGCACGAGTAAGCTCCGTAGCCTGTTCTTTACTAATCCCGTTCCTATGGAATAACCCTCCTTCTGAAAGGCTCAGAATACCTTTTATTGTATATGCTTAGTAAGAATGAACTGGTACCCCTTAAAGTAAACAAAAAGTATACATTTTCAAAGAATGAGAGAACTAGTTTCTTAGATATTATCATTACGGGTAGAGGACTGGCAAGGAAGCACAAGGGTAGCAAAATACCGAACGTGTTGGCACCCTCTGACCATTCTTACGTACTACACGATTTTAAACCTAATAAGACGAGACGTAATGTCGATAATTTTAAATATTCAGCGAAAGTAATGGACCTTGATAATTTTATTTTAAAATTTGTCCAGAATTACAATAATTTATTTATTGAAAGTTCGAACGACGAAGAGGCACATGGAGAACTGTAGAAACGACATATGCCTCGGAATTACAGAAAATATATACTCCGACGGAAAAAGAAACAGGAACTAGTGGTGGAGCAGAGAGCCAAGGACACTTAGGGTGGAGGTCTCCAGGAAAAGAAGGCAAGCGCAGAAACCCAGAACGAGGCGATTACAGAACGTGAATCAACTAATTCGAGAGTTTAAAATAAAGAGAAAAGAACTCAGGAACAAGGTTGTCGAAAACAAGGAGAAAGAATGGAAGGAGTTTTGTGCCACGCTGGATATGGACCCTTGGGGTAGACCTTATCGGGCTACTATATCCAAAATAGGCAGAAAAGTCTCAAGAGATGGCCTCCACGTTAACAAGATCCAAAAGATAGTGAGCGAACTCTTCCAAATGAGACCAACGGAGCAGATACGAGAAGAGAATGATGGTCGTAATCACGAAAATAGTGTTAATAATATTGTAGTATCGCGAAGTACACCACCACCATCTCACTGCGAAGAGTAACAAACAAAACATCAATTTGAACAAATTGATATCATCCAGATCTCAGTCATAGACTTGTTGACTCGATTCTCCTCTTATAATTATTATTATAAAATTATCGTATCGAAACTCACGCGCATATACCATGCCATCTAATCAGGAAGAACGCTTAAAACAATTAAAGAAGAAACGGGAAAGATTCACGAAAGAATTAGCAAATTTTCAATAATTACTTGATAATTATGAGGAAGGAGGGTCAGTAAACGTAATTCAATACCGTTTAAACGGCTTAGAGGCAGAATATGTTACGCATAGCAAAAATCAGGACGAATTGGAAGAGATAGACGAGGATCAGGCACGAGATGAACGCGTTGTCAGATGTAAATTCTTGGACAGCAAACCACGCGATACGGATATAATTGAGATCGCTAAAAAGCGGTACAATGAGCCAACTGATAGGGATATGCTAACGCACCAGGCGCATCATACTCGGATTTAGTCCCAAATGAAGTTGCGCTACGGAAAATTCAATTACCTTCTTCTTCTGGAACCTACGAGGGCCGACCAAGATTCATACATAAATTTCGCTGCACAGTTCACAAGAATTCACGGATTGATGACGATTGAGAAATTGATGTATCTCCGCTCTTGCCTAACGCAGGAAGCGGCTAATGCAATAGCATCGTTAGTAAATACAGCTCCCAATTATCCTGTCACATGGGAAATTTTGCAGATACGATACATCCATCCGGCAAAAATCGGAACCAACAATTTGAAAGCATCGTTCGATGTATCTCCTTTACAGCGGCCATCGCACCAAGGCCAAGAAGCCTATGTAAACGAATTAGAAACGCATTACAAAACATTGCAAGCACTCAACCAGCCAACCACGGATACCCAGCTACTGTATTTGTTTACATCCAAACTAGATCACGACACACAGTTATGATGGAAAGGAACTATTGACCACAAACTCTTTCCAAGCGTCGGAGAACTATTCCATTTTTTGCACGGTTGCTGCAATGTATTAGAACTGATAGGTTGTAGATATCAGACACCATCACGCCCCACAACCCTTCCGTATAATGCACGTGCCAAGAGCCAAGACGGTATAGAGCATCTGACCCCAAACCAGATCTTCCTCGCACTACCTCCAGTCGCATGCAATTTTTCTAACGGATCTCACACGGCACGAAACTGCAAACAATTCTTATCGATGTCAGTTCCCAAGAGATCCAAACTAGTGAGAGAGAAAAAAAATCCTCTGTGCCAATTGTCTGCGTAACACACATTCCTTGGAAGGATGTACATTTGGTAGCTACATGTTATGCCGTAAAAGATACCACACTCTCCTGCATGCTAATATAGATAAGTCAAGGCAACCAAGTCAGACTAATTTAGCATGTCGATCACCGAAGATGTTTCCGAGTATCATTTTATCTACAGCCGTCACAAATCTCGGTGATCAAAGGTGGAAAATATAACGATGCAGAGTCCTGTTAGACTCCTGCTTACAGGCATATTTTTGGACTAACGACACATGTAAGTATCTAGGGTTAACCACACAAAGGGTCGACATACCTCTGTGCGGCGCCAAACAGATAACCTCATACATTAATCACATGACTCGAGTGAAAGTTCACTCGCGAATCTTTGGGAATACGGCAGAGTTAACACTTTTGATGGTGGACCAGGTCTCGCAATGAATTGCATCAGAAGTTATTGATCAAGGCAAGTTAGATTTATCAGGAAATATTCCATTAGCCGATCCAGAGTTCCATCGATCAGCTGACGTCGACGGCCTCATTGGACCTCAGCTGTTTTGGAACCTCCTTCGTGAAGGAAGAGTCAACTTAGCAGAAAACCCCAGGAAAATACGGAACGCAGAATTCGGTTGGATCGTCACGGGCGATTACGGGCACAAGAAAGCAACCATCCAAAGCAACTTCTAATGTAACACTGAAGGCTCTTCATGAGGAACTGAACAAATTGTGGAACGTAGAGGGAGGCTCTTCAATTAAAATTGTATCTCCAGATGACCAAGGCTTTGAAACGCATTACGTGGATCACACCACTCGAGATTCGACCGGACGATACAATGCCCGCTTACCATTTAAGCACAATTGCTCCCAGTTAGGTGACACATACAGGTTGGCTTTACGGAGGTTCCTTTTGTTAAAACGCTCGCTTCACCAGAAGTCTACATACAAAGCACAATATCAAGAGTTTTTGTGCGAATATGAGTGATTGGGTCACATGTTCGAGATCCAAAATGATCCAAGTGATGGATGTTACCTACCTCATCACCCAGTCGTCAAGGCCGACAGTGTCACGACCAAGGTACGCGTCGTCTTTGATACTTCTGCCCGATCATCATCCGGGAAGTCATTAAATGATCTTTTAATGATGGGCCTCACCATCCAGGACGATTTATTCACCTTGCTTCTAAGATTCAGGACACACAAATACGTAATTGTTGCCGATATTGCTAAGATGTACCGGCAAATAACCATTCATCCGGAGGATCGGCGTTATCATAAAGTTCTTTGGAAAGGAAACAAAAACGCAACCCACTCTACTCTACTCTACTCTACACTAATTAACGCAAGACGAAGAACATAGCTATGCAATAGGGGCACGGACATTGAAACGTGATTTTCATGTCGACGATTTACTATCAATAGAGAAGACTCTCGAGAAAGCAAGGTCGCTACGGGATGAACTTATTGACATAACCATGAAAGGGGGATTCGAGCTCGAACAGTGGGTCTCAAACGAACCCAAATTGATAGAGTTACTACGCATGAAATCAGTTCAGTCGAACCACCTCTCGTTACACGACGAGAATACCAAGAAGACGTTGGGACTACATTGGAAAGCTACATTATCGAAAGTTACATTGGAAAGATACTCCGGGCTACTCATAAAAACAAGATGCAAGAATTCACAAGGTAACAAAAAGGGCAATACTCTCTAGAGTAGCTCAACTATTCGATCCGCTGGTCTATTAGGACCGGTACAAGTCCAGGCAAACTTAAAATTACAAGAACTCTGTAAATGTCACGTGGAATGGGTCGATGCAGTATCAAATAATATTCGTGTAACATGATTAAAACTTCAATCTTAATTACAAAAAATTCACTGAGTTATCATTCCTATGCGGGTCACTATAGACAATAGTGCCACGTTACAATCACACGCATTCGTTGATGCTAGTAAGCGAGCATATGGAGCTTGTATCTACCTCCGCAGTACAGACATAGGAGCCATTTACTATGCTCAAAATCTAGAATAGCACCACTGGAAACGTAATCTCTACCCAGAATAGAGTTATACGCGGCAGTATTATTAATCAAGTTATTCAGCAGCGTTACTAAGGACCGAAACCTTGCAGTTGAAACAACTACCTTTTCGCCGGATTCGACAATAGTACTATATTGGATAAACACTCTACCACATACCCTTAAACCTTTTGTTGCAAATAGAGTAACCGAAATTTTTCAAGTTAGTCACGTAAAGCAGTGACGACATGTACCATCAAAAGACAATACTACAGATATCCTATCTCGAGGATTTGACTTGGAAGACCTCATACACCATAAGACTTGGTATCACGGACCACATTGATTAAATCAAGCTGAAACCACATGGCCATATGATGAACTACAGCCGATAGAAATACCTGAGAAACGAAACTTAATAACACTACACTCGAATATATCAACCGAAGGTCAAATACTTGAAAGACTATCGTCCCTCCCATTACTCAAACGCATTATTGCCTATTGTATATGTGGCGGCACACCGCCATAAAGATGGGCCCAGGGTAAAGCACATGTGCAGGCCACATGGTTGCGAAACAATGTCCGCGTAACAGCATAAAGAACAATGCCAGGTACCGGACATCGCAATTTAGAAAAACCCTGGGACCCACGCAAAAATCAAGTACGCGCTCAAATTTTATGACCCTACACACTGCGGGTTTTCCTCGTCCCTACTCCGGGAGGAAACTCTCCCTACAAGTAGGGAAACGAAAGGAAGAACAGTTAGTTAGTAGCTATCGCCCGCGCAAGAACGACGTCGTCACGTTTGTACGAAATCATTGTAAACACATCGCGCCGAAATAAATATCTTGCCGCATTACACGAGAGTTATCATTGGAAACCTCTTCACGTCCTTATCACCTCAAATTGGTGACCCCGACGTGATTTGTAGTGGAAGAGGTGAAGCGTGAAGTGTTACACTGGTAACTCCGAATCGCGACAGCAGCGTAAGATGCCGCGTCATCAGCCAGAAGAAGCGAGGACGCCCGCCAACGCCGGCGAGAAACCGCGGCCGTTACCTACCCTACCACCGTTCACGCCGAACAGGGCCGCGAGATGGTTCCTCCTGGCGGAGAGTTCGTTCAGACTGCAAAAGATCGACGACGACGCCGTGAAATACGATACCGCCATCTTGAGCTTCACCGCCCGACAGTTGGATCAAGTCGACGATGTCTTGAGCAACCCGACGGCGAGCTACGATAAATTCAAAAGCGTGGTTCTGAGGAGATTCACCGAAACGGACAGCGCTAGGATTCGCAGACTGCTAGAATCCGAAGAGATGGGGGACCGCACTCCCTCCCAATTCTATCGCCACTTACAGAAGCTGGCAACACCGGACATCTCGGAGAGGATGGTGCTGACCCTATGGAAAGCGCGACTCCCACCGGACACGCAGCGCACCTTGGCCGGCCTCGTGGAACAGAGTGCCGATACCCAGATGACGGTTGCCGACGCCCTCCACGACCTCCACCAGGCGTTAAGACGAGGCGAAGCGCGACATTCAGGGCAGCTTGCTGCAGCTACCCAGGGATGGAGAGCAACGGACGGCGAACTACAAAACCGCTCGGGTGATACATGGAACGACGGGATAGCCGAGCTAGTAAATGCGCTAACCAGTGGACTGAACATTGGCGAGGGCCGACGAGCAAGATGCTGCTCGCACGACCACCGACGGCGGAGACCCCCCTCGCGAAGCCGCCGATCGAAATCCAGGGAAAATGATATGTGCTATTACCACACAAAATTCGACCAACAGGCGACACAGTGCCGACAACCCTGCCGGTGGAACGCGGGGAACGCGAACAGCCGTCCGTAGAAGCGGCGCGCGACGACGGCTCCGGATCCCGCCGCATCTTCATAACGGACAGAATTTCGACGATCGCCTTCCTCGTGGACACGGGCGCCGACCTATGCGTGTACCCGCGTAGCAAATTGCGCAAACCCGCGAGCAAAGACGCGTACGAGTTATTCGCGGCCAACGGCACGCGCATCGCCACGTACGGCACCGTCCCAGTGTCCCTCGACTTGTCCTTGCGTCGAGCCTACAAATGGAGTTTCGTGGTAGCGGACGTCACCATGCCTATCATCGGCATGGACTTCCTAAGCCACTACGGGTTACTCGTCGACCCCCGAAATAGACGCCTTATCGACCAAACCACCCGCCTATCAACCGCGGGGTAGCGAGCCAACACCGACGCGACGGCAGTGAAGACCATCATCGGCGAGTCGAGATACCACAGACTCCTCGCCGAATTCCCAGACCTGACGAGACCACCCGTCTTCCGCAGAGAGACGATCCGACACGGCGTGGAGCACCACATCGAGACCACGCCGGGCCCTCCAGTCCACAGTAAGCAGAGACGCCTCGCCCCCGACAATCTCAAGCGGGTGAAGGCCGAATTCGAGATGATGATGGAGCAAGGGGTAATCAGACCATCAAAGAGTCCATGGGCATCACCCCTGCACGTCGTCTCGAAAAAGGATGGAGGACTGCGACCATGCGGCGATTATCGGGCGCTGAACGCCCGCACCATACCGGACAGGTACTCCCCGCCGCACATTGAAGACTTCGCACAGCGTCTACACGGTAAGCGAGTATTCTCGAAAATAGACCTCGTCCGGGCATACCATCAAATACCGATAGCACCCCGGGACGTCGAAAAAATCGCGATCGCGACACCATTTGGTCTATTTGAGGCCGTAAACACGATGTTCGGCCTGCGTAACGCGGCGCAAACGTGCCAAAGATTCGTCGATGAAATTACGCGCGATTTAGATTTTGTGTACGCGTACATCGACGATTTTCTGATCGCGTCAAAGGACGAACAGCAACACCACGAGCACTTGCGTATGCTGTTCGCATGCCTAAACGAATATGGTGTAGTAATCAATCCCGCGAAGTGCGAGTTCGGCGCGCATGAAATCACTTTTCTATGCTATACCGTAAACGCGGACGGAATAAAACCCCAAGCCGAGCGCGTCGACGCCATCGCTAAAGTTCCACAACTCGCGACGATTAAACAATTGCGAAGGTACCTCGATATGATATACTCCTACGTTTCATACCGGGGGCCGCAAACATATTTCATCCGCTTAACCGACTATTGAAAGGTGCGAAGAAAAGGGACGCGCCCATCGTATGGTCGGAGCAAGCAGAGAACGCTTTCCGGGAATCGAAACGCGCCCTCGCGGACGCCACAATGCTGGCACACCCGATACCCGGCGCACCGATTAGTATAGCAGTAGATGCTTCTGACCACGCGGTAGGCGCGGTCCTACAGCAACGCGTGGCAACCTTTAGGTTTCGTCACGAAGACGTTAAACCCAGCGCGGCGGAAATATAGCGCGTACGACCGCGAGCTCTTAGCGATGTACACCGCGGTTAAAAAATTCCCCGCGTATGTATTCAAACGGAATCCCGATAAAAGTTCACCACGGCAATTTCGGCATCTCGACTACATCGGGCAATTCACGACGGATATACGCTATATCAAAGACGAAGATAATAACGTCGCCGACGCTTTATCACGAGTAGAAGCGATAGGGAAGTCCGTAGACCATCAAACCCTTGCGGCCGCCCAAGAGAACGTCGCGGAACTATGCGAAATAACAAATTCAAATAAGTGCGCACTACGAATCAAGAAAATAGGTTTCCCCGATCAGGATGTAGAAATATACTGCGACGTATCAGGTGAAACGGTACGACCATACGTACCAAAACCCTTACGGCGCAATGTGTTCAACTCGCTTCACGGTCTATCCCACCCAGGTCTACGCGCGACACAGAACTTGGTGACAACACGCTTCGTTTGGCCATCAATTAATAAAGACTGCCGCGACTGGACACGCCAGTGCATACAATGCCAACGATGCAAGGTCACCAGGCATGTGTCCGCACCCGTCGGAACGTACGAAAAGCTAGCAGGCTTCGAACATATACACGTGGACCTTATCACAATGCAGTACTCTGAGGGCTTTAGATACTGTCTAACGTATATTGACCACTTCTCGCGATGGCCCGAAGCCATTCCGATAGCCGATATGGAAGCGTCAACTGTGGCATCAGCCCTCCTTTCGTAGTGGATATCGCGTTTTGGCGTACCTATCAGAATAACATCTGATCAAGGACGCCAGTTCGAATCTCAGCTATTCGAAGAGCTATGCCAGTTTCTCGGAACCAATACCGCGTCCAACGGGATGGTAGAGCGATTACACCGTCAGTTGAAGGCGGCGATAAAATGTCACGACACGAGCAACTGGGTAGAAATCCTGCCAATCGTTCTATTGGGTATACGAACCGCTATGAAGGAGGACTTGCATGCATCGGCTGCCGAAATGGTTTACGGCACCGGCATACGATTGCCGGCAGAATTCTTTATACCCTCGACTCAACAAGCGAATACGGAATACGCCGATGGAATAAGGCAGCAGATAGAGAAAATATAACCGCAACCCATCTCACGCTACGGCACGAAAAAGATCTTTGTTTTTCGCGAACTCGCATCCGTACCTTATGTATTCGTGCGCAACGGCACGGTCCGCGGCCCCTTACAACCGCCGTACGACGGACCATGCAAAGTGTTACTCTAAGCGTAAATAATAAAAATACAACAGTATCCATAGAACGGCTGAAACCAGCTTTCATCATGTCTGAAAACATCGAACAGCGACAGGAACTTAAAGACAGCGCAGAAAATGTATGCATGCAGCCCGAAGTCCGAAGCAACCGCGACGAAGGGTGAGCTACGCCGAGCGAAAGAAACAGAGAACTCTATTATACCACGCGAGCAGGCAAGAAAGTCCACTTTCCTGATCGATTCCGCGCAGGATAAGCAATAGGTTAAGCACGTAGAATTAGGTAGCCTTAAGACTTAGGATTAGCCTAGCTACCTGTGTGGAACAAAATACAGACCCCTAATGTACCAAAAATCGTAAAAAAAAAAAGACAAGAGAAAGAGAGTAACGTTAACACTGGTAAGGGGGTACTGTGGCGGCACATCGCCATAAAGATGGGCCTAGGGAAAAGCACATGTGCAGGCACATGGTTGCGAAACAATATCCGCGTAACGGCGTAAAGAACAATGCCAGGAACCGGACATCGCAATTTAGAAAAACCTTGGGACCCACACAAAAGTCAAATAGGGGCTCAAATTTTATGACCCTACAAACTGCGGGTTTTCCTCATCCTTACTCCAGGAGGAAACTCTCCCTACAAGTAGGGAAACGAAAGGAAAGACAGTTAGTTAGTAGCTATCGCCCGCGCAAGAACGACGTCGTCACGTTTGTACGAAATCATTGTAAACACGTCGCGCAGAAATAAATATCTTGCCGCATTACACGAGAGTTATCATTGGAAACCTCTTCACGTCCTTATCACCTCATATAAGATTTTATAACAATACTAGACAGCAATAAAAACACAGAAGAGACCTAACGATAGAAGAACTACAGCAGACTAACTATCGAATCGTAGTCATACTCCAAAAACTGGTATTTCCGAACGAAGTACAAGACTAATTATTAAGACAACACCAAGCAAGGCAAATCGATTAATCTCCTTAAACCCATTCATGAAAGCAGAAGGGATAATAAGAGTCAGAGGCAGACTAGCGCAGTCAAAGCTGCAATACGAACAGAAGCACCCGGCCGTTTTGCCTCAACATCATCATGTCACAAATCTGACTACTGATCACACTACAAATCTGATCACACTAATCGCAGTGAGACAAACCTCCAGACCGCTCAATGGAAGAGAAGCGGTAAAGCAGTAATTCGAAAAGGCATTGTAGCGGCACTCAACAACAAACCTTCCAACGGTTTCTGTCCCATGGCTTGCGACACAAACACTATATCCTTCGGACAAGATGATTGCCAGATGTCTAAACATCTTCGTGACATACATTCAACTAGCTTCAGAACCCGCCAAAAATCTTAGGATTTCTCTAGCTAAGGTCCTTCAAACCGAACAAATATTTTTCAGTCTTAGTATTCCTTAATTTATTACCTACTATGGAAAGATACGGGAAATCTGATTTTTCTTACGTATAGTGCTCACCGCTAGCAACTTTCTCTCGAGGGCGGTTAGCATCCTCCCTCAACCACGAACCTAGTAAATTAACCAACTAACAAAGACGTCCGTTTCCCTCACTTTCCTATAAAAAATGTTTTTTACCCTTAGACACACCCATCGAAGTTTTCCTCCGCAGAATCATCGTTACAGAAAGGCAGTTCCTCGACATATCTTGAGCTTTTTTTGCACGTGGAGAAATCCTCATGGAGACTACGCCGCTGTGAGCAACAGCAGAGCAGTGTCGGACTCTTACCGACTAAAATTCCACGATGATCTGCCGACGCGTATGACAAGAATGCTCCGTGGTCTCGGTCTTTGCGAGTTACTACCAGTGTATTCCCCGCGACCCCTTTATCGAACCGATCCTAATGTATTAGCGCCAGTGGAGGCTATTGCCCCTGGCGCCATCCCCCCTACTAGTCGTGTTCCGTTGGGGGCGACGGTGGAGCGGCCCTGGACCGCCTGACCGCCATCCCCCTCCATCGCGTTACCCTACAAGGGTGAGAGATTCTCTTTCTCTCCGAGTCCTCTCCCATGTGTCGCTCCAGACGGGCGGCGACGACTCTCTCGAGGAGCTTGCCGACCTCGTCCAGCAGGCATATCGGCCGATACGCCGACGGCGAAGTCGTCGGTCGGCCTGCTTTACGGAGCAAGATCAGCCTTGCCGTCCGCCATGCCCAGGGGCAGACTCCCTCTCTCAGACATCTCGTGTAGAGGCGCCGAAGTATGGGAACCATAACCTCTATCACTTCTCCACAGATCCGGCCCAGGATTCCGTCCGGGTCCTGCGCCACGTCGCGGGAGACTATTCTTTTGCTCGCCTCCCACAGCTCTTCCTCCGTGACATCCCAATTATTCCTCCATTCCACCGTCCAGGTTGTTTCCCGCGGCTGTTCTGCCACGATGTCCTCTTGCGGGGGGGGAAGAGCGTCCCGATGATCTGCAGCAGCAGCGCCGGTTTCATCTCCGTCATTGTCCTTCACGCGTAGTTTTCGTGTCATCATCTTGCATGTCCTTTCCCATGGGTCGAACTCGACTGCTTCGACCAGGTCAGACCAGGCACGGTCCTTCGCGATCTTGATCTCTTTTTATAGCGAGCGCCGTATCATGCGATACGCTCGGTAGCACAGGGGGACTTCCTCCTCGTCGCGTCTTCGCCTGCGGCGGGCCCTCTGGTACCACCTTCGGGCCTGTACATATCTCGTTCTCAGCTCCGCGATGTCTGGAATCCACCAATACACGGCTCTGCTTTGCCCGGTGTCCAGCGTGGTCCGCTGCATGGAGGTGTCGCATATTGCCGTCATGACTCGGCGGAGGTTCCAGCCTCCTCCTCCACGCTTGTTTCCGTCGCCGATGTCAAGCCCTCCCAGCTCCATGCAGCCACTGTAGCGGCTGCTTGAAGAAGATCTTCGTCCCTTTCCTTGATCTTCAACCTTGGTGGCGGGCGCGCACGTCTCCCTCACGGCGGGCCGCGGCCATCACCCGCGGTCGCCGTTCCAGCTGCGAGTGTGACATTCACCTCTATGAATATGTAGAAGTAGTCCGAGAGTGTCTCGATCCCATCGGCTATTCTCCAGCCTGAAATCCGCCTGAATGCGTCGAGGGAGGCCCATGTGATGTTAACGACGGAGCACCCCCTCCACGCCACGCAGGTGCTGGCAGAGCCCCTGTTCGCCAACAGGAGTTCAAGTCCCGCAGCCCAATTTGACGTTGGTCCTAGGGTCTCCCCATTCGGTGAAGTGCGCATTGAAATCTCCCAGGACAAGCACTTGTCAAAAAAGGCGCCGCCTGACGCAGTCGCCAATTCCGTCCAAGAACTCCTCGAACCCTGCCCATCCGCTGTTGGGTGACTCGTACACGCCCACCACCACCATTCCTGCTCACTCGACCGCGACGTAGAAGCTTTCCACTTCTTTTTTCGATGATCTGTTGGCGTTCCTCCATCAGCTGGATCAACGAAGGGCCTAGCTCCTCCATCTTGCGTTCGACCGCGGCGAGACGCTCTGTTTCGCCCCTCTTCTCTGTCGTGGAGCGTGAGACAAAGTCTTTTCGGAGCGCCTCGTTCTCCACCTCTAGTGTCGCTATACGTCCTTCCATTATCGCAAAGGCGCCAGGGGCGGGGTCCATTCTTCTCACCATCTCTGTTGTGCCAGCGGCGATGGACCTCGCCGCTTCTCTCAGCATCTTCACGTGTGTGACCTTAAGGTTGCGTGATGTCTCGGCAACCTTGGTTACCTCGGAAGCTCGACGGAGCAGTTCAGCTCCAATGTCTGCCATAGTAGATGATCTCATCTCTTCGGCCAGTTCAGTGGGGAGCTCGGGAGATCCGCAGGCTTTCCTTTCCTTCGCGCGGGGCGTGGTTTCATTCGCCTCTTTATCCGTCTCCGCAATTATGTCCTTCTTTTTTTCCATTAGGCGTACAAAAGGGCCACTTATGCCCGCACTTGTCACCACCCGCGCGACGCGCTTTCGGCGCGCGTGCTAATATGGCTGCGTCCGTGTAGTTCCCCGGATAGCTCGTGCAGCGAGCGCTAACACGAAGCGATTGAACACCTATACAGCACTATTTGTGTGTTTTAGCACAAAAGCCGTACACGCAGAATTAGTCGGTGACCTCATCTCTGAAGCATTTATTGCAGCTCTAAAAAGATTCTTCGCTATGCGCGGAAAAGGCACTGAATTTATAGTAACAACGCTACTATTTACCGGGGCAAACCGTAAACTATACAAAGTCATTGCAGAAATAAATTCTGAAAAGAATATACATATACAAAACTACTTGTTAAGCAATAACGTAAAGTGGCATTTCAACTCACCTTGCACACCACACTTTGGAGGATTATGGGAAGCGGCAGTAAAGGCGCTGAAACATCACTTGATTCGCATCATGAAAGACACACTCTTCACGTATGAGGAGCTAACGACGTGCAGATAGAAATTGAAGGTATCCTCAGCTCGAGGCCATTAACGCCACTATCATCTGATCCCAATGACCTCAATACGTTGACACCCAGTCACTTCCCGATAAATGATATACTAAGCAGCACTCCCGAATCTTAAAACCTAAAACCCGACTGTCTTCATGGCAACGGATACAACAACTGAGGCAGCATCTGTAGAACAGATAATATAAGGAATACTTAAGTCATCTAATGGTAAAAAAAAATTGACATAAACTAGAAACCACGGAACTCAAGAAAGGTATGCTAATCATATTAAAGGAAGACAACACTCATCTACTCCAGTGGTCTATGGTCCGATAATAAATCTACACCCAAGAACTAATGGGATCACCCGAGTAGTTACCGTAAGAACAGTTAACGGCCCCATTACGTATCGACGACAACGAACAGGAACATACTCAATAAATATTCATCTTTTCCGAATGTACGCAATTACACACTTTATTACTACAGGCAACTTTTCAACGGGACCGTTCAAGGGGGGTTTACCACACATAATCGTAAGATGATTTGTTACGTAGGTGAATTGTTCTGTCTCAGTCCCAGATTGTCATTCGCCATATGCCGTCCCCTATCCTTAATTATTCTCAAAAGGCACTACTTGTTCGGGATTTTGACTGGACATCCGTTTATGGCTCGGACAGCACCACTTCCTTTTTTGGGGGACGGGGGGGGGATTCCGAATTGCCTACCTTCCCGAGCGGTAAATCTGATGACGCAGGGGCTGAGAAAAACCCAGGCAATACCAGGGCATATGAACTCCCAAAAGTACAGGTAAACAACTTGAGTCTTAACAAGATCTTACAACAGTCGTGTTCAGAACATCAAACTTTGCTTGTATACAACAAGTACAAATAAAGTACCAAATTACACCAACACTTGATATATTAAACCTCCTCCACTTTGAGCGTTAATTCATTCAAGGTTCGCGATATCGACCGATCGGTTGGACCTGACCGGTCGTTCTCTAGTTGATAATTCGCAACAGCCTTCACCGATGACCTGGCGCTAATAATTAGAGCAAAGAGGCAGGAGGAGATAGAGAATAGAATCTGCGAAGGAATAGGGACGGTGATCCGGTGGTGTACAGAAACAGTTACCTTTAGCCCAAGATAAAATAGAGGTTATCCTGTTTACGAGAAAGCGAATTCCTAAGATAATGGAAATAAATATGGGAATTACTTGCTGGTGACAAAATAGTATATCAAATATCTTAGTGTGCAACTGGATAGCGGAAGAAAATTTACCCAACATCTGGAGAAGGTCTGCGGTAAGGCGGATGCCTTGATAGGGGCACTAAGGACATTATTGTAGAATGTTAACAGGCTCACTAGCTCCGTTAGTAAACTCGATTACGGAGTGTGGAAGTCGGTGGTACTTTATGCCACACCAGTATGAGCCAAAGATCTGAAAATGTAAAAGAATAAAAATATTTTGAAGAGGGCGCAAAGGGCAGCACTAATTCACGCGTCTACTGCATACAGGGCGGATTCCTATGCAGTACTGTGTATACTTACGGGCACACTGCCTGCAACCCGACACAAAAGAAATAGAATCAGTCTTCACAAAGATCAATACCAAACCACATATAATCG
Organism: Bombus difficillimus; assembly: GCA_014737525.1. Classification (NCBI taxonomy): domain Eukaryota; kingdom Metazoa; phylum Arthropoda; class Insecta; order Hymenoptera; family Apidae; genus Bombus; species Bombus difficillimus. The sequence continues at coordinate 377,143 of JACXIT010000101.1, forward strand.
TAAAAGCAGCATACGTACCTCACAAAAGCATACTCTCACCCGAATCTCTGGACATCCACCTATACTGGGCTCACCGCCTGGGCAACAACCTAACTCCCTTTTCCATGGAAATTTCAACTCTCCAAACCAGGAAAAGACAAAAATGATCCTACCAACTACAGACAGACCAGGCTGTTAAATTTATTCAGTAAACATTTCGAAGCGATAATCCTCATATATCTTCACAACCATCTCCAGAAACAAAATACAATAGTAAATGAACAGTTTGACTTTAAACAGATCACGCCACAATAAACCAATTATTCAGAATCAGAGAACACATTATTCTGGAAGTACACAAAAAGGAAAGCACTCGACACGGTTTGTCACAATAAAATTATCGTAAAATTAACAGAAGCACACATCCCAATTGAAATAATCAAAATAATATGAAACTTCTTAACTCATCAACCCTTTTTTTTGCGCGAGGAGGGGAAAATGCATTACGCATACCCAGCGATCCGCGTCACCGGGTAATGTGGGACTCGGCTGATGGCAGTGAACCTTACTCACTAAAATTCCGCCTGTTCCAAGCCTTCCTCGAGCGGAGGGTCTCGCCGGCACCGCGAAATAAGCATTACTTGAGCGAGACCTCAACTCCTTCTAATATCGAAATGTCATCTTCTAATCAGAGTCAACCCTAAGAGTAATCCTCTTCTTCTCGTTGCTCGATTTTTGGCCATTTTCTGAACTTCCCTCGCCTTCATTACCGTCCCGCAAAAACTCCGGAACAGCCTCCAGGTATGGTCGTTGGCCGAGACCAATTTATATTTATATTGTCCGCTGTAAAAGTGACACCCACCATACACTCCAAGATGGTGCGCTGAACTGCCCATCTTGGACACTTCAGTAAGACATGTTCGGCATTATCCGGGCATGCATCGCAATCCCAACATTTATCGACGGTTTCTTTGTTGATCCTAATCCTGAACTTGTTGAAGATACCATTCCTAGTCAACAGCTGCATGGTATAATGATCAATGTTTCTCTTCCTCTTCCGGGAGGTGGTCGCATCCTCAATCAACTACCTCGTCCAATTGTTCGCGTTGTACCTAGCACATTCCCTTCTCCACTCTTCCACCGCTTCCTCTTCATACTGATGAAGCTGATTTAGGAACACCTCCGGATCACCGAGGTCTGGTCGAGCTAATTTCTTCCTGACCTCGTAAATGCTCCCACGCCACCGCGTCCTGATATGAGTAAGCATGGTCCCCGTCAACACGCACAGCGGCGCATGCTGTCCTGTAGGCCGTAGAGGTACTTATCAAGGCACTTCTCTGAGCGCCACAGAGTTTGCCCAGTGTCTTGGCCTTACTAAGCGCATCCACCCACACCAGGGAGGCATATAGCACAACCGATCCCCATACCTGCTAATACAACTTCCTACAGACGTCAGAGGGGCCGTTCACATTCGGCAGGAGCCCTCTGATAGCGCCTACATTCGCATCCACTATAGTACAAACTAGCTCAATGTGGTCACCAAACTTTCTGCCGGAGTCCAACACCACGCCTAGGTATTTAACCCTTTTGCACGTGTTAAGCACCTTCCTTATTAAAGTAATACTAAAATTTCTCGGAACTCTCATTCGCGTCAATAGCATAATCTCCGTTTTTTCTTTTGCTATCTGAAGGCCCGAGTTTTCACACCAATTTAAGATCGTCTGCATGTGGAAATTCAAAATACCCTCCACACTTTCCTTTTTCTTCAGGCCCACCATGACAGCAGTGTCGTCCGCAAATGCAATAGCTCTCAAATTCACATGATTATCAAATCTGGCCAACAGACCATCGTAAACTAAATTCCATAGTAGCGGGCTCACCAGTGAGTCCTGTGAAACACCAGCGAAAATTTTTTTTCACAATCAAACCACTCGGATTGTCGAGAACTACGAAACGATCCTTTAAATAGTTCACGAGAACCCTAGTCAATTTATAAGAGAGGCTCCTACGCCTCGCCTCCTTCAAAATTACCTCTCAACGCAAGGTATTGAACGCATTTTTCACGTTGATGCACATCATAACGCCCGAATAAGCCCTTCTTTCTGCAAGAATCGGCAAACTTGCAAACCTGCGATACGGCATCGATGGTGCCTTTACCCTTGTGGAACCCAAATTGGTTTCGGTGAAACGGGTCTATTCCCAGTTCCTTCTCGATGGCCGACTCGAACGATTCTCCCAGACCTTGCTCATCACCAGCAGAATACTTATTGGTCGGTACGACGAGGCAAACCTGAGATCCTTACCAGGTTTGTTCAACAATATCAACCGGGCCACTTTCCATTTTGCTGGAACTCTTCCCATCTCATAAATAGAGTTCACCATGGTGAGCGGTTCCTGCGCTCCAAATTCAAAGATCAGTTTAATAAATGACCCCGGAACCCCATCAATACCAACGGCCTTATTTACGTTCAGCCGGCCAACCGTTTCTCTTAGTTCGTCCATATGGTCCACGTCACATGCTCCGGAGATCTCAACCATTATCCTGTTACATCCTCGTTCGAGACACCCATATCCTCCTCGCTCATCAACCCCTAAACTTATCCTATCCGGGGTCTCACAAAGATCTATCCTTGACCTAACTCTCTTTAACATATACATCAACGACATTCCCTTGGACAGAAATGTATACAATGCAATCTACATTGTACAATCAATACTCTACACATCCTTCTGGTAACCAAAACAAAGTATCAAAAATCTCGAAAAGCACCTAACACAAGTCATAAACTTCCTAACGAGCTGGAAATTAAACACAAATATCCACAAAGCAGAGGCAATAATATTTACCACTAAAAACACCCAAACACTATCTTCCCTCATTATTCAAAATCGACAAATCTAATGGAAAACACACATTAGATACTTAGGCACTATACTAGACCACAAACTCATATGCAGATTAGCTCTCTATTAGTTATACTCAATAATCAAAAACGCTGGATCGGTCGTAACCTAAGGTGTACAAGCCCAGGGTACAGATTCCAAATCTCACATTCAAAACACACAAAGAGTCCAAAATAGATTCCTAACAAAAATCTTGAACTCACTTACAGATTACAGTACAAGAAAAGTACGCAACTAACAGGTAGGATACTAAACAAAAATCACAACAATCCATTAACAAACAATATTTTGTGCTATTGCACAATACGACATAACGAAATCCCACCAAGAGGCAAGAAAACTATACCTAAACTACCTAGAACTCTAAACCCATTAGAATAACTGCCATGCTCATGGGTTTTTCAATGTTTATAACTGAATATTGCTTATAACTTGAATACCTTTCAGCGCGGAAAATATAAGAAGCACGTTAATATATTCAAGATAAGAGACATTACAAAGAATGGGTCATAATGTGTAACTTTAAGTAAAATGTACGAGAGATAGTAATAAAAATCTACCCATTGTTTAGAATCCGATGAATTACAGCTCTTTACTCCTAAATATTTTGTTCTCTTTATTTCTGTTTATCAAAAAAAGGTAATATTTTGTAGTTACGTAATTATCTTTGAGTGCAGATTGAAATCATTATAACTTTAAACATAAGTCCATTTTTTATTTATTTTTACGGAAAATTAACAATACAATTGTTAATAAAATAAGTAAAAATAGAGCCGAAGCAGCGATAAAAATTCAATTCAGTTTAGTTACTCCATACGAGTCTAGCTCTAAGAAATGATTTAGAGATTGAACCTTCGGGAAGCTATGAGAGATTCTTAACCCTTTGTAGTCTTATGTCGTGTCCGAATCGATATCACTTTTCGCACCAGCCGATCCTTCGTCGACTGTGATTTAGCTTTATTTTTCTTTCCTAAAGTAATGTAAACTTTTCGACAAGAAGTATAACAGTATAACAAGTATAAATTCTTGGAATAATGCAAACAAGTAGTATGAAATAGCAAAAAACTTGTCTTTCGTCTTGCAAACTACACATTTGCATCTTACAGAGATAAAGCTCTATATTTAAAACGACTGTCATAAGTATAGTTACAAAATTCTCACGTTTCTTATATTTTCATTATCGTTCGTTGAACGGAGCAATTTAGCCACGACACTTGCAGGAAGTTCTAGGTTTCATAGTGCTGTTAGAATCATCTTTATATACAGATCAAATTTCTAATGTAGTAGAATTAGAAAAGAAAATTGAGCAATGATGATGCGATGACTGCGAAAACAGTGGCTGCAATGATTGTGTGCATGGCATTGATATAGATTTTCGAAAAATAAGCATTTGATATGATGATCAAAATAATGACACAATGGGCGGCGATTTTCAAGGTTTGCAAGATGAAACAACTGTATTTGAAGATCACAAACGAGCATGAACTAAATGGTTGAAGAAATGTATCTCATAACAATAATTATTTTAATGATATAAAGTTTACAATTGGACAAAAGCCCATAGCGGAAACCCAAGTTCCAAAAAGCTGTACCGCACCTCTATAATTTTTAAATTATTTTTTATAAATGGCCTTCTTACAAAAATAGCTTTTGAAATCAATTCGTATGAGGAAAATATTATTAACTCTAAAGTGACAGCAAAACATTCAATATGACATGACTAGGTAGACGATACAATGTTAGAAATTTAAACGTTTTTAGGTGTAATAGTCAACATGGAAATAATACCCCTTCACTATATAAGAAATTATTGCAAAGTATTTTACTTAAATATTCTAGTCTTTATTAAGATATTCACACGACGTCCACTTTTACATAGCTTCTGGGTATTACATGAAAACAATTCCTACATTCAATAAAGATGTGAAAACAAGAACTGAACGAATTTTCTATATTATTTGAGAAAAAAATTTGGGAATTATTTTGTTCCGGCTAATAATAATTCCATAGATAAATCCACTGTCGGTTTTAAAGAATGGTTATCACTCAAAACACATGATTCAAAAAGCCTGCAAATTAGCCTCCGGCATTTATTAAATGACTGAAACCCTATCTGGATATATATATACATATGTCGTAACCTTTTTATAACCATCAATATAATAATTAACAAATCAGCAACAACGCCATCTCCCTCCTTCCAAGCGGAGGTTTTCCTCGACGAATCAAATGACCTCGTGCCCTTAGGCACACACCCATCATAGTTTTCCTCTGCAACGTCGACGTGACGGGAAGGCATTCTCTTTGGTGGATTCGTGTCGACGAGTACCTGGCATCTGGAGAGAAACGAAGACTCCAAGTTAAACAAGTCCTTCTGGTACTACTAACAAGCACAGTACGCCCGATTTCGACTTTGAAGCATATCGCACCTGTTATCCCGTTGACCGTGGATTCGCTATCGAGCTTAGGATCGTTGCTATTAGTGTCTCATTCGCGCGGTTACTTGTCGACTCTATGCTACTCATACTTGTGCTAATCCGCATTACTTCGGTTGTACGCGACGAGGACTGATTCCGGAGAATATTCGTTGCACGCCCCTAACTCAAATCTTAATGCCAACCCGACATATATTTTCTAATAATCAGCATACAACGCGGAACAGGTAACACATCGGAAGAATCAAATTCTAGTTCTTGTATGACAGGATAAACTTGTTGTATCAATGATAAGTATGCCAAGCATACGTGGAGGAAGATTGCAGAAGATCTTCAAGTCAAGTGTCACATTAAACTATAATAAAAACATGAACGATGTAGATCTAGCCCATCAGTATACTACAACGTATTGTTTCATCCGAAAATCACTAATGTGGTGGAAAGAACTATTTTTTAAGGGATCTGAAACCTCTATTATCAACGTTTATATTTTATACAAATCATATATAGAAAAACAATATTTAAAACACATGTCCAATAAACAATTCAGACAAATACTTTTATTGGATCTGATCGATGACTTCCGGGTGACATCCAAAATTGGACGATTATTATCCAGTGATCAGGAACAGCGATTGGATGGAACATTACATATTATTATTTTGCAGTCGTAATGACAACAAAGATTGTGTAATGTATTTATATCGCAAAGTACCAGGTAGAAGAAGAGAGACTTGCTAGATATATAAATCATGTGAACAGAAACTGGATTTCATGTGGACAAACGTTTCAGAAAATATGTTACAATGATCAATTATAAGTTGTAAATCAGAAATAATAATAATTAGCTTAATTTACATGTTAAGATTATATTTAATGGAAAAATATAAAATAACGCTTTTAAATGTGTTATTGTGTTAATTAGCTTCTGAAACATTGCAACTCTTCCAGGACCACTCAAGCTTTTCGGCGATATATTTTAATATGATTTTTTCTGTCGACCAAATTATTAGGATGACCTAATAGTATTTAAAACAAGTGTAATATTTTATTAAAAATCAGGAACAAACTTTCGGAGCAACCCAATAGCATTTAGCAAGTGTAATATTTTATTAAAAATCAATAAGCATATATAAAGATACTTCTAGTAACACTTCTGAATCTGATATGCTTGAAAACAATCTCCCCGATGGAGGTACTAAGCAAAATTTACAAATATATCGTGTGTCGCCCTTTCTGTTGTTTGCAGTACATATGCGACATTTTCTCCTTGGATACTATTTTCCAGTGCCAACAATTTGTTCTAAAATACGCTGTCGCATATTTCCAGACAATCAGACGAACAAAGATGTTGACGTTCCTGTTTGTGCAATTTCAACTGTATCTACTTCTTCTGCTTCACAATCATTGTTTGCCCAATTTGTTCATCAATTGAAGTAAAAAAAGAATGTATACTGTAGTTTTAACTAAACAATCCACAACTGATTATCCAAAACGCCACTTTCTTTGACCACTTGATTGTTTTACGAGGTATTGAATAGTAGAACAAATATTGATTTGCTCTATGCATTCCCTTCAGGAAAGTATTATATTTATCGATACAAGTAGGTTTTGTTTTTGTATTACCATTTCGACATATTTTACGAAATGTGCTATCATCATGAATTGTCGAAATCATATGTACTAGTCGAATTCCATGAAAGGAAAATTTTACCATTTCTTCTAAAGATCATTTCTTATCGATCCAATTTTAGTTCTTCTGACTTTAGATTTGATGCAAGTCCCCTGTTTTTTCTGATAGTTTCGCATATTCTTACTTTATTCTTGAGTAAATTTTTAGCAATTTTTATACTATTATAATAATTGTCTTGGTAGACGTGGTACCATTGATCGAGATATGGTTCTGAAAGAGATAAAATTCCTTTCTTTAATCTTTTCCCCTTTCCTCCATAAATTTCAATATTCCCAATATATCCTGTAGTAGTTTCACATATTGCTCGAACGAGGAGACCATATTTCATAATCTTAGCCGGGTTATATGTTCAAATTTTCAGTCTTCCTCTCTATGGTATCATACCTTCATCCAAAGATATTTCTTAATTTGTTTTATATACAAATTGAGATTTTTTTACAAAGTAATCTAATATTGGTTTTATTTTGTAGAGTCTATCTGTAGTATTACCTTGCAAATCGGAGTATTACTGTAGTATTACTTTTGCAAAAATCAGAGTTTCGATATATGAATCAGTAGACCAATTTAAAGCGATCCTTTCTTACATGTCCCATAACGAAAACAAGAGCAAGAAATTTTTTCATTTTTTTCATTTCTATATCTACTCACGTTAGTATTTTAGGATTTTGCTTCCATCTGTATTCAGTTTAATAATAATATAGGTTGATTTCACGGCAAAGCATTTCAAAGAAATCAATTCCAAAGAATAAACTTACGATTTAATTAACGCTAGTATGATCGGATAGAAATTGCTTTACTCCTATAAAATCTTCCAGAACAGGAATTTTGTATTGCTTGGTCCATGAATTTATTTCGTAAGATATAGAAAGGTCTTCGACATCTTCTTCACTACTGTCTGAATCACTCAGCAAATGACGAATGCTTCTATTTCTAGTAAAATCAATTTCCATCAATACCATTGTCACTAATATTATCTTCATTTTCGGTATCACTTGGTATATCTGACACACGTGCACAAATTTCTGCGCCATATTCAACAGACTGATGTCTCATTTTTTACTGTCCTCTCGTTACTAAATAAAAGCGTCGAGTACTCTATAGCAAATACGCAGCGACTTCTCAGAATCGCAGTTTTCTGTTTACGAATCGGAAATGGAAAATTTTGTTGCCGATCTCCAAGGTACGCGCGTGTGTCCGATGATCCGAAATCAGTAGAAACGTCAACACTTGAGGATGCCATAAATTCCCTCACCCGCATGTGAGCATTTTTCTGGCATGAGTATTAGTAGCATGAGCCATTTATATGGGCCAGCGGCACCGACGTCTTACGATTGCGATGTCTGAAAACGCGAGTCTAAGAAAAGATAGCAAAGCCACTTGGGAGTATGGAAAACAATACTTTCTCTCTTGCTAGCGCACATACTAAGAGAATTTTGACCTTCTTCGCAGGTACGACACCGAAGTACAATCGTCGACATATACGAACGTGCATGTAAAACCACGCGAGCTCGGCATTCCCGAATTTATAGAAGGTGCTGTAAACGTGACTGCCTTTAACCCTTTGTGCTTAAGAGCCGAGTCTCAATCGCCACGGCGTTTCGTGCGTCAACTTGAATGGCGAATGAGAGGCGACAGTCTCTGTTTATGCTAGATTTCGACATCTATAATTGATGAGAGCATAATTGATTCGTAAATAGATTCCTTAGCTCTTTATATTCTTTGTTAGGAAATATAAAGTGTTACGCTTTAAAATGAAGATAAAATGTTTAATCTCAAATCCTTCCGAAACTATGGTTCTGACATCTCCGACGTCAGTTCGAATTCGACGACCATGGTAAAAGTATTATAGTTTAAAAACCCTCAAAAATGGATTTTGCAAGTGAAATTAGCTCAAATGAAGATGAATTTGATTTTGAACTGTTGAGAAATGAGATCGATTGTATTCATGAAAGAATATAGAGATAATGATAGAGAAAATGAAAGCAGTGTTGAATATAGTGACACAGTATTAGATGTAAGAAATCGAAAAATTATAATAATAGATGGTAATTCCGAAAGTGACAGTGATGCCCCACAGGATTCTAATAATTTAGAATGGACAATTTGTAAAGAATCTAGCGAAGTACCACCAAGAATAAAATTCATGGGCAGCCAAGAACCTGCAGGACCGCAGGTATCCTCAAACGTTGAACAACCGATGGATTTCTTTTTAGATATTTTTTGTCGACAAACTAATAGAGCAAATAATAGCTGAAAGAAACAATTATGCTGTAAAAAAAGATAGGGAGGAGGACACCGTCATCACATTTAATTTGACAAACATGGCAAAATGTCACTAAGGAAGAATTTTGGCCAAGCCAAGGATGCATCTTGGTGAATGCATTATAAATTATCATACAAAAAAGTGCAGAAATTAATATTACAAAATCATATTTTCAAAAATGTAAATGTGGATAAATTATTAGAATATAATGTTTTTGTAAGTTAATTTTTGTATGAAATCATTTTATGCTACCTGTAAGACACTCTGCAGTTCAGTCGATCATCGAAAAATTCGTCAAGCCCAAAAGGTTAATTCGCTTTTAGTATTTCTTACACAAAGTAAGAAAGATACCGTATCTTCCAGTAAGTGGACCATGAGAGACGGCAGGGCACTTATCCCAGAACTTTGATCGAACACGCATCCACCACTTTTCAATATTACTTTTTATGTCGACCAAATTCTTAAATCGGAACGAGCTTCCAAATAATCAATATTACATCAGTATATTGATAATGATTTTATATTATTCAAGCATGTAATGTAAAAATACTTTCATAACATTTCGTTCATAGCATCCATTGCTTTTTCTTACTGTTTCATTTAACAGTAATTACAATTTTTATAGGATACTAAATGAAGTATGAAAGACGCGAATTCGCGTCTCCAGTCCCCAAAGTGTTAACATTATTTGTTAAAAGATTTTAAACTGTTGTTTTCTATTCTTAACTGCGCGTCATTTGGACTTTACCAACACCCGCTCTTACGATATGACATTGGCGCAAACCACTGTACTACCAATAGCAGACGCGGTAACCTCTAGTTCTAAAACAGCGTCCATATTCAAAGGCACAATAATATTGACTTTCTTATTATTTACTTCACCAAGTACTATTTTCTTTGTAGCAGTTTCGTTTGAGTTATATAAAGGAAAACAAAAACTAAATAACAGTTACGCGGAGAAAAAAAGAAAAACATTCGTCTGGTGTCCATGGTAGGGGGCCCTGATCCCCCTTATTAACGTATGAAAGTATTTGTTCATCATCAAGTCTAAGAAGTCTAAAATATCAACCATAACAGGCTTACGTTTTCGCGGTCAAAAAAACCTACTAAGCTAACAAATAAAACGCACGATGTTAAAACGATGATCAGGACGACGTTTATTTTCCTGAAGACAACTCTGGACGGTCCTGGTATAACGTAACGGCGCGATCAAGCTCTGAATACAATGTCGCGACGCTTAGCGTCAAGGACAATTGGAATACGCAACACAAACAGTTTCAAATCGTAGTTCAATCTTTGTCCGATTAAAATAAATCTTTTACAAACTTTTGTGCAGTGACAACAGTCTTTCAATCCTTTCAACTTTATAAATTTGTATTATTAAAAAACAGAACGCATGTTTAGATGCATTCTACGATAAAGACAATAAAAAAGAGACTCACCATATAAGTATAAAAAGAGATCTATAATGATTTACCTCAAAGAGGAATAGATTTACTTAAACATTCCAAATTCCACTCTCAAGATTCTAGAGAGCCAAAGACTTTAGAAGGCCTAAAAAATTAGAGTAAATTAAATAAATTGAATACTATTACATGAAGTGTGCAAATATTGCATGAAAATATCAAAATTGTAGCATGATTATTTTGTAAGAGTATAATATCGAATATGTGCGATTAAGTTAAAACGTTACGATATATTTTCCAAATCTTGCAATACTATGTTATTATTTGTTCAAATTTCATCACATGTTGTTAGATAAGCAGATTTTAATAAAACCAAATAACTTACAGCAGTAAAATTAAAGATGTTACTACCTTTGTAGTATATTTTACTTAGAAGTTACAAATGAATTTATAGCTATAATATTTAGGATTCCACAAAATATTCTCAAGATCTATCTTGCCTTACTTGTTAAAGTTTTCAAATAGATTTTTTTTAAGATGTATGACATTAGCAGATCTTTCTCAATCATCGGTCAATTAAATTGATCACGTTCTTAAAATCTGAATAAAGTATTATGGTATAATTTTATAAGCAATGCTTCATAATTTTATATTTATATTTATAAAAGAACTGTTTATGAAGAAAGGATAATTGTTCACAAAATTAAAGAAAATCATCCATCAGTTGTTCAGATACTTTGATGGTTAAAATATAATTTCACTTCATACAGTTCTCGATAATTCAAAGGCTTGCAAAATTACTGAAAATATATATTATTTTATAAACTATGACAAAAAATAGAAGAGCCAATGGCAGTTCAATATTTCAATGCTTATTTTATTATTTTAATTTATTTTAATATTAATGTTATTAATAGTCATTCTGAGGTAGTTTTTAACATGTAAAGGTAATTTTTAATTGGTAAACTGCATTTTCAACATATGCGCCTCAAAATCTACCTATGGATATTAGAGGTTTCCTATCTGTTAATTCATATCTAATATACTTTCATGTCTATACTCATATTTTAATCTATGAACTGTAACGGCGATATATAAACAATATGAACATCGTCAACTATTGCTAAAATACATTTTAAAAAATAAATAACTATGATAGTTTAACTCTCAGATTCCATTTTACCTATATTTCAAAATAAACTTTTGCAACCTTTTATTAATTGTAATTTTTAATTTAAAAAGATTTAATATAAAAATAATTTTTTGTGTCAATAAAAAGAATTTCATATATCACGTCACAAGCTGAACTATAAAGATTGAAAAATTAATCGTTACAAATAGTCATATAGCCCCGCAACAATAGTCGCAGATATATATTTTGTTGCTTAATATTGTTCGTTTCTGTACATATTCGTAGGTAGTTATGTATTAACGTTACATAAATAAAAAGTACGAATCTATGTTCAGAGTTATTGTAAAATACAATTAAATGAAGAACGTATATTGCGAATTGTTCAATACACATTACACGTGTATTTTTATTACGCGTTTAAGTCTATAGTCTCTATTATTCAAATATTCGACGCTGCTTGATAGTATAGGTTAAACTACATAACACATGTCATTTCCAGATTAGGATAACTTAAACACATAAAACATAAAATATAAACGTATAAAATATAAACGTATAAACATATAAAATATTTACCTTGATTAAATCAATGGTCGATCAAATGTTACATCATTTTGTACTCATACATTCACTTCTATCAAAATTTAAGAAATTATCTTTGAACATTTTCACATACAAATCATTGCAGGAACAAAAATGATCCCTTCTACACGACGCGCATCTTACCACGTGTGAATCCAAAAAGAGGATTTGGCGGCGTCAATCGCCTCTATTTATTACTAAATAACTAAAGTTGGTAGCGCGTTTCCCCCACGACGGGAGTTTTCGTAATTTATACCAGAGAGAAAATGAAAGTCCCCATACTTGTGATTCCAGTTCTTCCAGGACTAGTGTTGCCATCACTAGTCAAGTGCTGTCGCTACTAGCCAAATACTGCAAACTGTATCATACTAGCATATACAAAAACCTATTTAGTTACACCACAGACGAGGTATATTCACTGTGATTTTACGCTACAGAAGCCTATTTCATTGTACAGTTCGACGAAACAGTTTATAACTGATATTTATGAATTCACAGTTTTTATCCATCTTACTGTCATTACTAAGTAAAATGTATGGTGATAATTTAGATGTGGCCTTATCACCGATTTTGATGATTTTTTAATATGCTATCGGGGCCATGATTCTATAGCACATTTGTTCTATACATGTAACTGCCGCTTCGTCTTAGTTTTCTAGATATCGCAAAAAGTGTTATTAGCTCCAGAGAGGAAATTTTCTCTCTGCTAGCTCATTGAATCGGGTCTATATTTATGTATTTGTGACACAGTCACAAGTCACAAATGTAGCCATAACACTACAGCACACTAGAACATTGTTTTTTCTCCTTTTCTTTCTTTTTCTCGTGCTATTACGTATGTAAGGAATTAATCGAACGAATTCAAAGCAGTCGCGTTTACAGTCTGTTCTGTATGCTCGGAAATATCGAACACGCGTGATTTTACTTTGACCTTTGTCCCTGTCACAGGCTCAGAAACAGTAATAGGGTAGACAAAATATCCTGCATGCCACAGTCATCGGAACAATATCCAGATGGTAACAGGATAGCCGCGTCTGATACACACCCGACGATAATCCCTCCCAAGAGACCAAACCTTAATATAAGAACCTTCTCAAATCAGCACTCAACACCTTTTTGTTATAACACATTGAACCGTCACTCTGTTGGATTCGTACAATAAATTTTACTACCATATCTAAAGTCCGAAATTTTTAACTTACTTGCGAAACGTTCGAAGTACGACTCGAGAAGACCACCGGTGGTCTGTTAATTTTGTGATTTCCTGTGTCTCCTACGCGACACGTGCTTCCTCTTCACCACATTCGCCAACCATCTTATTACTACCCCCCCCCCCTCCCCCATTGACTGTTCCAGCTACTACATACTTTATTTAGCAATCACATTTTTCTGCCTGCCTACGCTCTTTTAACAAACGTTTCAACGTGCCCCAACCCTCGTACACACCCTCCTTTCTTCAGCTAAGCAATATTTATTCCATTCTTCTATATTAACGCATCTAACTGTAGCTATAAGCTTCTGATTACCAGTAGTATCTACTTTACATAAATATTCTGGCACATTTACCGTTATAATGTACTTATACTTTTCATTATATCTAGATTTTTTGTATTTGGTTAAATTGTTTCTGCCCGTAAACCTCCCGCGCTCTCCGCTTAATAACCCCCATCTTTCCAGCTTCCATCGCTTTGTCTTATATTGCTTCCATATACCGTCGCTTTAATGCCGGTCACAATCCTTATTCTATCTCTTTTTGTCTCCACCGATACAATATGGTTTGGTGTACATCTTCTTAAGTCTTTATATATTTCATACGCTAGGTTTGCATTTCTTAACACTCTGTCCAGTCGAAAACTTTTGAAACGTACAGTACTGCCCACACCATTATTCTATGGAACATGAACAATCTTCTCTTAAAATCATTGGAGGTCTATCTCCTAGGGATGACACATCGCTATTTCCTTCTCTTATACATTTCCTATCCCTCTAGTACCTCTCTAGTATCTTACTGCTTACAGATAAACAAATTCCCTCTCTGCTTCAATCTCTCTACCTTTCTATTTCCATTCCCATTTTCTTTTTCTTCTTCCCTTTTTGAAAATCATGACTTTAGATTAGTCATCATCCAGCGTAAGTTGCCTATTATCAAGATATCTCTCCAATCTTCTTACCAACAGCTGGCAATTCCTTTCTTCTATTGGTCACAATCAGTAAATCATCGGCACACAACTATGAGCAAATTAAATAAATATCCCGTACCCACTACCAGTCCGACTCTCTACTCCTTCATTAGCTCCTTCTAAATATCACCGATAAAAATAGTGAATGAAGTCGAAATTAACACACATCCTTGTCGTAGCCCCTTTCTCATCCATAACTCCCCTGTTATCTCTTTTCGCACCTTTATCACATCACTTCTTTTTCCGTAGATATCTTTTATTCGCTGTATTAATCCTTCCTGTATGCCTCTTCCATTACTTTCCACAGGAATCCTCTATTAATGATGTCAAATATCGCGTTTAAGTCGATGAAAAAAACTGCGGTCTTACCTCCTTTATTTCTCTACAGTTAATGTAGGATATATACGTTGTTCGCCGTATATATACCATTCCTAAATCCTTTCTTTCTTTCTCTTTCTTCGATCTCTCATTTACTGTTCTCACATATATTTTATATATTGCATTTAACAAGGATATATCTCTGTGATTGACAAGGTTTTCCATGTCCCATTTTTTACATAAGGGAACAATTATCTCATTCCTCCAATGTTTCGGGAAACCTTCTCGCTGCTGAAAGCTTGTTATCAATTCTACTGTCTCTTTTTCTATCTGTTCCCTATCTGTGCTCTATCTCCGTTATATGTTTTCTACTCACTCTATCCGCATCTTATCAGCATGGAGATGAAATGGATTTTTCCACCATACTTATATTTCTTCCTAGTTCGTGTCTCTTTCTTCTATTCTTATTTATACACTGCCACAATCACGACTCCCTCCTAATATTCCTTATTTCTTCTCTTCTTTTCTTTTCCCTCTTTTCCTTATAGATCCTCATGAAGCTTTTGTTCCTTTCCAGATATTCTTCCCTAGCTCTTCTTCTTACAGGACAACTTTTGTAGCATCTTCTCACTTTTCTTTTCTTTGACCGGCTTGTCCCGCCGCTCCTGCTTACGTAGCTGTCTCTTCCACTAGGCAACCTCCCTCTCTCTAAACATCCTCTTACTTACTTGTCTGTAAACTTCTTAATCCTACTACTGGTATCTTCATTCCACCAAATTTAATCACCACTTTCTTCTTACTTTCTTCCCTGTTCCTCTTCTTTGTTGGGTTCTTTTACAGATAAAGACATAGCGTTTGTTGATCTGATTCAACTCTATCGCCAACCTCAAATCTCTTCACTGCTTCTAAACTCTCTATATTTAAAATTACATAATCGTAAGATGACTTGTTATGTAGGTGAATTGTTCTGTCTCATCTCCAGATTGCCATTCGCCATATGCCGTCATCTATCCTTAATTATTCTCAAAAGAAACTACTTGTTCGGGATTTTGACTGGCTGTCCGTTTATGACTTGGACAGCACCTCTCCCTTTTTTGCGAAATTCCGAATTGTCTGCCTTCCCGAGCGGTAAACCTGATGACGCAGGGATTATAGAAAACCCAGTGCCGGAAGGGCACGATGGACGGACGAGACTCAACAGCTGGTGGAGAGTATCAACAACTTGAGTCTTAACAAGATCTTACAACAGTCGTGTTCAGAACATCAAACTTTGCTTGTATACAACAAGTACAAATAAAGTGCCAAATTACACTAACACTCGATATATTAAACCTTCTCCACTTTGAGCGTTAATTCATTCAAGGTTCGCGATATCGACCGATCGGTTGGACCTGACCGGTCGTTCTCTAGTTGATAATTTGCAACACTACTCGACTTCTATATTTTGAATTTCTTCTCTGATCCTCCCCATATATTTCCCTTTTTCTCTTTTTGTCTTCCCATGCCTCTTACATATATACAAAGTGTTCGGTTACAGATGTAAAAAAAATGTAAGGGATAATTCTTAAAGCTAAAATAAGATGAACACTAAGAATTAAAAAGTTACGTTTTCCGTTTTGTTTTTTAGTAATTGACAATTAAAAATGAGCCGAAATATCCCTGCTCATGAGCGAACCTCCTTACACGAACGAAAGGAGTATCTCGCACAAGTCGTAGAGAGGAAGACTATGGTATTCAGAGACGTAAACAACCCCGCGCGATTGAACATTAAACCTGCTTACTCGTAAAAATCCATAAATGCATATCGATAACCGCCTTATGAAATTTCCGAATAGAGAGGATTAATGTTACTTCTAATCCTTTGCCTCCGCGAGTGTCCACAGCAAAGTCACATACGCACCGCGATTATCCCGGTTGCCCACAAAAAATACAACAAATTACAATAGATGTTCGATATGTCCCTTTTTTCTTTTTCTTTTTTTTTTTTTTTTTTGTAAACACGACTCTTCTTTTAAAATGTTGCCGTATTGTGTCTTCACGTGTTCCCAGTAATAAAAGTTGAAAGGGTTTAAATCTGGGGACCGGGCAGGCTAAAACACAGGTTTTCTTCAATCGATCCACCTGTTTCCAAAACAACTGCACAAGTACTTTTGCACTGCGTTGGTAGAATGTGGTAGTGCGTTAGATTTTCGTACTCATCCATTTTCTTCTTGAATTTCGCAAACTTTAACGTATCGGTATCTCGCAATCGTTGATCTATTTTGCAAAATATATTTGCGCTGGGTATAGTTCTGTTGGGATATTTTTCGGCGTATAAACTTCGCGCTTTTGTGCTATTACCGTCCGCCGTAAAATCGTGGCAGAAGTGCATCTCCGAAAATTCTCCAGATGGATACATATTGTGATAAACATGGCTACAATATAAATAATGCTACATTGCATACAACACTCACTATACGCACTGCACACATAATAAACCCAAAGAACACTATAACTTAATATTTTCAGTTCATTGAGGTTTCTCGTCGACTCGAATTCCTCCGAATTATTTTGTTCTTCCAAAACTGTTTTAGTCTCCTGCTTCAAAACGTCTGAAACATAGCAATTTAGTAATGGAGAGTTCATTCTGGAAGAAAAATTTACAATACAAGGATATGGTATTGAGAGAACGAACAGGCTGCGCACCAGATGTGTTTAAATGCGCAAACCTATTTTGCACAATCTTCAAAGGAAAGGAACTGTTGAAAAACTGACTATAAATTTTTCGGTAAATATTCACTTTTTATCACAAGATATGCTGCACAATCGATAATGTAAATATCTGGATGTAAAGTGGATTTACACAAGAAAGATAGATATAAAGCTAGGTTAGTCGTAAGAGGTTTTCAACAAACAGATGTAATTGATGACATATATTTTTCTGTAGCAAAAATGCAAACGTTAAAAATATTATTATCTCGTTGTTGTTAAATGGGCCTAGTTATTTAAACTGCATACTTAAATGGTAAAGTAATTTCTGAGATATATGTCAATCAATCGAAAGGATACGAAGATATGGTTTAAGAGAGAGTCCATGAGCCTAGTATGAATGTTTAAATAAATTTCTGATAAATTTAGGATTTAAAAGGACTAATATAGATTACTGTCTATATACTTTTAAGAAAGGAATAAATATTGTTTACCTACTTGTATAAGTAGATGATTTATTGATTTGTAGCATGAACAAAGAGAAAATATAAAATATAAAGAACCTTTTAGCTGATAAATTTAAAATGAAAAATTTAGGTGAAATAAAAGAATATGTAGGAATTAGCGTTGAATATGATTATTATAAAAATGAAATGAAGCTAAGTCAAACAAAATATATTGAGTCATTAGTAAGCAAGTATAAGTTGCAAAATAGTAAATTATATAATACACCTATGGAAACGAATTTGAAAATTGAAGTGGATGATGTATGTGAGAGTAATATTAAATATAGAAATTTGATTGATGCATTATTATACGTAAGCTCAGCTACAAGACCTGTTATAAGTTATAGCGTTAACTATCTAAGTAGATTTCAAAACTGTTACAATGAAACTCATTATAAATATGCGTTGCGATTACTTAAATATTTGTACTTAACAAACGACGTAAAATTAGGTTATACGAAAAATGAAAAAGTTGAAACTTTAGATTGTTATGTAGATGCCGATTGGGCAGATGATATTAATGATAGGAAGTCTACCACTGGTTCTGTAATTCGATTATAAGGTAATGTAATTCATTGGAAATAAAAATAACAAAAATGTATAACAAAAGCGTCGACATTTGAATATATAGTATTATCAGAAGCAGTTGATGAATTAATATTTATGAAGGAAGTGGTTAAAACATTTAATGTAAGGATATATAAGCCAATAAGGATTTACAAAGATAATTCCGGAATTATTAATATAGCGAAATATGGAAATTTTACGAAAAATTCAAAACATATAGAAATTCACTATCATTATGTACATAAGTATGCAGAAGAAAATACAATCGATGTAAGTAAAATTAAATCTGATGAGAATAGTGCGGACATGTTCACAAATTCTTTGTGTAGAGAAAAATATGAAAAAATTAGGCAACTAATGAATGTAAAATGAAAGGAAATATGTCGAACCAAAGTGTACAATATAAATGTAAGAATGCGTGCTAGAAAACAGATGTGTGTACATCTGTATTGTACGAGCGAGGAATGAAAGAAAGGAAGACAAAAGGAAAACGCCATGAGACGAGTGCATCGCGTATGTATTGAATGAATGAATGTGTAATAAAACAAATTCATTCCTGTTTGAGATGTATAAGAGAATAGAGCGGTGTTCGTTAATACTTCAAGTTATTATGTTACATATAAAATAATTATTCTGTTATATATAAATTTTGAATTTAATAAAACGATAAAAATGTCGAAGATGAAACCAGATGTCGATGCATCTTCACAGGGCATGTTCAGCTAGCCTGAGGACCCGCTATAAATTTTAGGATATAGTTAACTAAGGTCCTTGAAACGAACAAACAGTTTTATTCTACAATCTGCTTTTCTCGCGAACGGCGCTTCCCGCTAGCAACTTTCTCTGAAGGGCGGCCAGCATCTTTTTCTAACCATCAACATAGAAATTAACCAATTAACAGCAACGTCCATTTCCCTCACTTTCCAAACGAGGGTTGTCCTCGACGAATCCGATGATCTCGTGCCCTGAGACACACCCCATCATAGTTTTCCTCTGCAGCATCACCGCGACGGAAAATTCATTCTCTTGTGCAATTTCGTCAGCGAGAAAGACAACGCCTTTGCAATCGGTGAAGACTTCACGTTTCTAACAAAGAGTCACACTTTGACTTTGGAGGAAAGTACATTTGTTATCCCGTTGACCGCGGATTCGTTATCGAACCTAAGGCCATTGTCATTAGTGTCTAATTACCGCGGTTACTTGTCGATTCTGTAATACTCACACTTGTGCTAATCAACATTACCTCGATTGTATAACAACGATGGCTAATTCCAGAGAATATTCATTACACGCCCCTAACTCTAATCATAACGTTAACCCGACATATATATTATTACTTTAACAAAAGTATATAAAGATTTACGTGAGAAGACGAAGAAGGATTCGTTTCTGATGTACGAAGATGTAATGTATCATGCAACCTTCGATTTTCTTCACCTAATTAAACATTTATTTGCACAATTAAGGAATCACGAAAATATCTACTTTGGAAACGAAAGCGTAATTTCATTTTCCGATATGTGTGAGACATGGGATTATGATAGAACGATAAATTCGTCGAGTCTATTGCCACATATCACTCGTGTACATTTATACCTAAATTCAATCCAGTCAATAAATGTAAAGCGCGCATTTTAAGTGTTTGGGAGATTTGCTGTGGCTATAGAAGTCACACGACATTATCCACGCAGATTAATAAATACAATTGTAACGTAGAAAGAAACGGCTGAATTTATCAAGAAAACAGACAAAATAATAGATTATTGCAATATTTATTACATTACTGATAATTGCGTGAAAGCACCGTAATTTATGAAGGATTCTGATGTATATATTACATTGATTGATTTTATAGACTGGTCAACAAAATAGAGTTGGCGGCCATATGAAGCCAACAAATTGACTTGTTTTAAAGGAATATCGATGACGCTTTGTGCATTTTTAAATGCATGTGATTCCATGTTGAAAGAAGTTGTACGTGAATTTCAATTCGTGATTGGAAATTTTGAAATTCGCAAACCAGGATTGCGTAGAACAATTGTTCTCAAAATTGAAACAGCGAGAAGGATTCAATTTGAATTCAACATCGCAAATGGTTCTTTTAAATTTACGGCGCATCTTGTATTCAAAATTAATAAAAACAGGAGACAGAAGTAATACAATGAAGGGATAAAGAAATGTATACTTCAATAGGAGAAGGCTGCATTCCTATACAATTTAATATGATATGTTACGAAGCGGACAAAGACAAAGGAACGCTAGAATGTACAATGCACTTTCGCAACCAGGAAGCAAGTATTAATGCTGAGATAGTAGAAGGGCGCCATTTTATTAAAAGACATCAATTACGTACTTTGCGGGCTATAACGTGCATCATATAATGAAAAAAGATGATTACATTAAAGACTGCAATAAAATGATGGACTATATCGAAAATGAGTGAGAATATTTTGTAAACCGAGAATATTCAGATGACGATGAAGATGCTCCATGAATCATAAAATTATCAAGAGCGACTGATGAATTCGTAAAAAATATTACACTACAACTCCACTTTTATAATGAATATTGGAAAAACTTTTGGAGTTTACAAAATTTATTGCACAAACTATGTATTAAAATAGACGAAAGAACAAATTCACAATATACTACGTGGCTTAAAAGAAAAGAAAGCTGCTACGAACATCGAGTAGCTCTTTAGAATATTTATGTAAGGTCAAAGTACATGACCAAGTACGGAGTAGAAAGGAAACGTTACAAAAAGATGGGCTAAGAGACAGAAACTAAAAAATATATTGCAACAATAAAAATTGTGCAAGTAAAAAATCCCTTGTGGATATATTATTAGAAGAATCAAGGAAGAGAGGATGAATCCCGACATCTTCTTCCGAGAAGTGGGCGCTTCGTCGCAGAAAAGGAGAATGTGGTTTCCTTTGTTATTCGTAAAATAACGAAAAATGATTACTATGAAGTCAACCTACAGAAGAGTCGTGTTTCGAATTCCACAGTTTCTGAAAAACTAATTCCTTCAATGATTCTAGGAACATCCGAAGAAGAGTTTTCCGTTAAAGCTAAGAAAGATCCGCGCCCGAGAAAACATCAAGAAAAAAGGCCATAGGTCTTAAGAATCAAGAGGAAGAACGAAGAGTAGTTGGGATTTCTTCGAAGACAGAAATTTACACTTGAATAATACAAGTATCCGATTCAAAATGTTTTCCTTATAGAATGGTCTATTGGTATAGAAATATACATACATATTATGCATATCTAATATTTGTAAATGTATTGTTTATTTTCTTTGTTTTTTGTTAATAAATTATTGTATTCTTGTATTGTATGTTGTACTACTTTTAACTCTGCTTTATACGTGTCATCGTTCAATAATATAGTAAACAATTCATTTCTCTTTCTTAAGCAACTTATAATTAGTTTCATTGCTGCGAGATTTTGTCATTCATATATTTATCTACCTTGAATAGAAAAGTAGATATGAACTTTTCCGTAAAACCGTACAATTAAATAGATTCTTACAGCGTAGAAGTCAATAGATTCTTGTCTATGTTAGTGTGTAATCAAACCTAACTTCAATCTCAAATACATAGGTTCTTGTATATGCTAAATTACAACCAAACAGTACAGATCTCTAATTTTATAGGTTCTTGCATATCCTAATTTTGATTGAATTCAGCACTTGACCGCATGGTGCAGCAC
Source organism: Bombus difficillimus (assembly GCA_014737525.1). NCBI lineage: Eukaryota > Metazoa > Arthropoda > Insecta > Hymenoptera > Apidae > Bombus > Bombus difficillimus. Next base: position 399,507 of record JACXIT010000101.1, read on the forward strand.
TAGTCCTGGGGCAACCAAGTCCCTAAACGTGAATACTCTCATTTCCCCTCTATTCTTAAGTAGTGCGTGTATGAAACCAAAAAACGATTATTTGCAAAAGGAGACCCGAGCAGTGCAGACGCAAGAGAAACACGTAAGTGCAAAACTGAACTCGTATTTTATTCCTTAAGATGCTCCTTAAAACTTTTCCGAGCTTCTACAATTATAGTAGTAAACGTACATATTAAACTGTTGCCATTTTCAATATTCTCGCGAGTATGAATCCTGAGTTAAGAAACAAGAAGACGCATTTTTAGTGAACTGTATCTCTTATCTTGATGCTTTGAAAAAAAGGTGTATTACAAGTATCAGTTGGATCATTTTCATTATTCAATACAAACAACTTTATTGTTTTTCGTAAGAATCAAAGAATTTCTTAAATAATATATTATAGAAACAGAAATGTTAACGAAAATGATAATGATGAACAGGCTCCATTATTCCGACAACAAACACAACAAATTGTAACTATATTGCAATTACAAATGCTTTAACCCAAAAATTAAAAAATGGAGATTATAAGATAATAGATTAAAAATAGCATAATATAATAATAGAATATAAATATAATAATAGATTAATTTAAAAATAGCACTTTGGAAATCCAACTATCTGCAACAAACTGTCTTTTTAGAAACAATTATTAAATACCGTGTAAATAGTATTTCTTATATTACCCGATTGTACGTGTCATCGTAAGAATTATTTTTCTTCGAAAAACTATCGCATTCTGTAATATATATAAAACTTCCGATTTTTCTTTTATGTATTCGCATACCAGCTTAAATAAGTTTTTCACTTACAATGAATTTGGCAATCAGTAGTTAAATTTAAACGAAAAATATGGTATGCAATTAAGTTTTATTTATAATGTAAAATATTATACGATATTTTACATACATATGTTTTCATATTCTACATACAGCGAGAAATAAAATTACTCATACAGAATATATAAAAAATATAAAAATATAAAAATAATGTAATATAAAAATAAAAAGATCAATATTTTCTATGTTGTTAAATATATTCACATATTGTCAATAATGTTAATGTATATGTACATTTTTTAAACGATTATATTATCTATATAAATATCTTCAAATATATATTATTCAAATATTTATATTATTATAATTCAAATATATTATACATTCGCGCAAGAATCGCGCGCTGGTTCCATGTTGTACCTCTGAATTGTGGGCAAACAGCAAACAGTACTAATAACTGATGACCTAACAGTATCACGCAATCGTCCTTTGGATTCACACGTGGTAAAATGTGTGGTTATGTACAATAGAAGGTATAATTTTGTGCCTACGATATGTATTTCAGTTGATAATCATAAGTTGATAATAAGAGTAAGTGCTAAGGGATGAATTATAAAGTTAATTTGTTACGTTTTGGTAGAAGAGAATGTACAAACACAAACAGATATATTTGATCGACCATTGATTTATTCAAATATTTTATACATATTTATATAATTATAGATTATTTGTATTTGAGCTATATTAATGCGAAAAAAGTATGTTTCATGTCATTTAATCTATACTAAAACGCTGTATTAAAGATATAAATAATAGAGACCATAGATTTTAAATGTGTAATAAAAATATACGTGTGTGTAATATGTATCAAGGAATACATAATTTACATTGTTAATTTAATTACATTTTTCAATAACTGTAAAAGTACATAGATCTGTACTTTTTTATATGTGCGATATTAGTACACAATTATCTAGAAATACCTACAACAAAAACTAAGCATCAATATATTTGTGACTGTTCCTATGGGCTTCTGGTTAACTTTTTAATTTTCATAGTTCACCTTCTGATGTGTTATAGGAAATTTTGTTAATTTCTATCAATTTCTATCTTGAGTGATACAAAGCAGTAGATTTCAAAAGTTTACTTTGCAATACATGTGATATATTTTCTTTTTCCTCATGTTTTTATTAAAACTTACATAGTATTCTACAAAACAACAAGAATGTTTCTTAATGATAAAAGGATAAACAGGACATTACAACTAGCAACATGCTAAAATCTAAATATCAATATTATATTAACATGAATATATTCAAATAATGTCCATAGCCAATTGGTACTGCTAGATCTCAAATGCATATGAAAATTTTATATTTTTGCATATATGGATATATACATTAATGTGTTCTTCTCATATATATATTCTTCTAAAATATTGTAAGTAAAATTGCAATATCAATTTGCTTATGTTACAGAATAGATAAGTGGTAACGCGCATGTATAGATGATTATGGAATCAGAATTAAATTGTCATAATTGTTTACTTTTTTAAATGCATTCTAGTAAAAGGTGGTGATATTCATATTGTTCATGTACTATAGTTACAGTTCATAAATTAAAATAATAAGAGTATGTCATAGATATGAAGTAATAAACAGAATAGGGAATCTCTAATATCTATACATAGATTTTGAAGTGCATAATTCCTTATATCTGAAGAAGAAGGTTCCTCAAACCCTAAGTGTATGTTAAAAATCACTTTTACACATTAAAAAAAACGCTTTTATGTGTTAAGGAACATCTATCATATATTAGTAATCTTACTATATAATAAATAAGCACTAAAATATGGAACTTCTGTTGGTTCCTCTACTTTTTGTCATAATTTATAAAGTAATGTACATTTTGCATGAATTTTAGTGATTAAGTTTAATAATTATGAACTGCCAACAACTGTATGACGCAAAATTATATTTTAATCCATCAAAACATTTGAAACAATGATGGATTATTTTCTTTAAATTTCTGAACAGTTCTTTTTAAACGTAAAAATATTACAGCGTTACAATGTTAAATTAGAAAAATGTTCCTTCATATAAATTAGATTGCTTAAAATTTTTTTTTATATGTTATAGAATATTGATTATATTTTATATATTGGCTATAAAATTATACAATAATACTTTATTCAGATTTTAAGAATATGATCAATTTGATTGATCGATGACTGAAAAAAATCTGCTAATATCATGTATCTTAGAAAAAAACCATTTAAAAACTTTAACAAAGTAGTAAAATAAGATACCTCCTGAGAATATTTTATGGATTCCTGAATATTATAACTATAAATTCATTTATAATATATATATAAAATATAATATAAAGATAGTAAAATTTTTTGTTGTAGTGCTATTAGTTATTTGTCTTTACTTAAATTCTTAAATTTTTATTATTTATTGAAATTCTTTTATTACTTTTTAATTCTAAATTCTTAAAAACATTTGATGAAATTTCAACAAATAGTGACAATATAGTAACATTTTAACTTAATTGCACATATTAAATATACAATTCACTGTTATATTCTTACAAAATAATCACAGTTCAATTCCGATATTTGCATGTAATTTATGTAATTTGCTATAATCTCTTAGGGCTTCCACACTCTTTGGATATCCAGAAACTTGTGCATGGATTTCGCAACGTCCAAGTAAGTCTAATCTTCTGTGAGGCAAATCATTATAAATCTTCTCTTATGTTCGAAAGGTGAGTCCCTTTTTATTATTTTTACTATAGAATACATGTAATCACGCGTTCCCTTTTTTAATAATACAGATTTATTAAGTAAAGTGCTACGCGCCATTTCAAATGAATGCTCACAAATTGCCATGATACTACTTGATTCGGTATTTAAAACGATACCGTATTAAAAAAATATTCAGGACGACTAGGGTAAAATTTTTCTTTATATGAGCAGTGTTGTTGTAGGAAATGATAAATATCGCTGCGACTTTGTCACGGACAGCGACTAATCTCCGATTTGAAATTGTTTAGGTCGCGCATTCCAACCGCTGACGCCAACCGTCGCATGTTTTTAGAGGTTAATTACGGCGTTTAACGAATGTTTCTCTTTTTTTCTTCGGACAACTGTTTTCCAGTTTTTGCTTTTCTTAGTGTGTGGTTCTTATAGAGGAAATCATAGGATTTCGAACAAATTAAACGAGTAGATTTTTATTTCTGTCTTTTGCTCTTTTTAGTTAGAGTTGTATATATTACGATTCGACATTTACAATGTTTCTTGTCGTGGATGTACCAACTTTAGCGCTCAAGGAGGGAGTTGAGTAAACATTTGCGAATGTTTCGACACGGCGTTTGGAAATATGAAAAAGATTAGCAATGTTCAGCGAAAAAAATGTATTGTTATTATAAACTGTTGGACTTGTAGCGAATAGGGAGGAGTTAGAAGGTTTTTAGAGAGAGATACGATAAGACTCCACTGGATTGCTGTAGCAATCGTCAAATGTATTCGTCATAAATTTAAATAAATAATTACAATAGTCGGATACAAACGTAGTCGTCGGATAGTATAATAAATACTCGCTAACTCTGGATAATTTTGGATAACTCTAGATAACTAATGATAACTAATTCGCTCGCGAGCGTGTCCGCTAATTTATACTGGCCGGGGGAAATCCGAAAATTCAAATTCGACTTGTATCGACGGTTGCCCTCAACGACGACATTGTTTTTTCCCGGGGTGTTCTATTATTATTTTCGTGTGTCGAGGCGGTGTCAATTTCCTGAGGCACACAACAACATGAGTCGCTCTTGCTTCGCCTCGATCTCTGACTCATGTGTCACCACAGACTAAAGCTTAAAATTACGCCGTTCGTCGGTAGTTTTTGCTGAACGAAAAGGAAAAAAAAACACAAAAAAACGAACTTCTCCTTGTTTACTGCTTTGTGCTTCCACGACATAATACCAACACACATACAGACAATCCTCTCGCTCAGAACCTAAAAACATACTCAGCATAAACAAATGATCTTATTTTTTTGGAACGTGATATAATTCAAAGCATGAATTCGAATAAGGTATCGAATGACTGATTACTACACTCACAGAATGTCCAATGAAATATATAATTATGAACATAACGTAGAAGTGAAATATGTCCAAAGTAATCGATGAGCAATACATATTCAGTTATTTGTAACGTCCTTAGAGGTTACTGCGCCTGTTATTGGTAGAGGCGCTGTTTCCACCAATGGTATCTCGTATAAGCGAGTTGAGAAGTATATAAAGACTAAACATAATCAAATACGACTACGTTTATCATTAATTTAAATGACGTTTATTATTAACTAGAAATCTAAACTAAACTTACATTACAATAGTCATTAACATGAAACCTAGATCAAAACAAACGTTAATGTTTGCGCGCGGGAGTAATGCGTGATAGTGTACAAGATTATAGAAGAGAAGTTCGTAATGGAGTACGAAAGCGAGATTTTACATTTTTTAAATACGCAGCGGTCTAAACAGTCAGGATATTCGATTGTCTCGCCAACCGCCGAAATTTGTCGAAATTTGCCGAAATCGGTCGACGTGCGGTGAAATACTCGAAGTCGTTAGAAAAATAGATGCGATGCTTAGACGGTCTTTGAATGCCTATTGAACGGTTTTTGCCGTTGTACGCATTTTCTTTTACTTTTTTCCACCCAAACTTAAACTTTCTTCTTTCTAATTATTTCTATACCTATCTATGCTTTGCTTCATCAAGCTAAGCTTTTTATCTCTTTACTTGTCATTTTTGTTCGGAACGTATTGTCGAGGCGTCGATGATACACCAAGAAAAAAGTTTAGATTAAACGAAGAATAATCACGACGTGCATTGTAACAATGTTAATCTTTATTAAAACAAAAATTCAACGGAGAGACAATATACGGCACGAAACTTAGTCTAGTGTTGTGATAAGCTGAGCACGATTATGAGTTCTGGTTAAGCACGAACACGTACTTAACGCAGATTAATAGCTTAAGCGTGGCGTCATTCCTTGGGGATTGACGGTGAACTTCATGTTTACGTGACGGCATCGGTCCGTGGGACCGGCAATATCAAGGTTAAAAAATAAATGTTATAACTTTAATGTATGAGGTGGTATTAACGTGTTAGTTTATTAAAGAGACGAATGGTAAAAATGTAATAGTCAGTGTATATTAAAATCGCTTTAAATATAAGTACAGCAATAATGTATGTCGGTCGTAACCGTCGCTCACTCAATTCGGCTGTAGGACTCGCTGTGATAATTCGCCATACTGATTTGCTCTAAAGACTCTTCGTAATGATAACTCATGTACCGCTACATGTAGTTTATTAAAACATTCTAAGTAAAGATTTGGTTTCGCTTTACAGGAATTACAAAAAGTGACGACCTGTTTGGTTAACTTTCTAGCTGTATTGTGCCCGAATATTCTCTTGGATTTACGTTATAGCATTCAGAACAGTATCTTCGGACTTTTTCTATCGACTTCTTCTATCGACCCGGATTAGTATTTCTTCATCTGAATGCCGTGAGAGCGCATCTGCCCATTATTTGCGAAATGTCGTAATTGACATTATTCTTTTTGTTACATTTTGGAACATGAACAAGACATTCATAGCAGCGGCATTTGAAAAAAGCTTGAAAAGTAACTTTCTATGCCATTTTACTGCCTTTCTCAACGGGTTGCAATACGCACTCATTTGATCAGAAAAATCAACAGTGGTTTTTCCTGTTTCGTATTCAACGACATTTTTGGGTTGCGATATGACGAGCGTATTAACGTCCGCCACAACAAAACGTCATTTGAAGTCCCGTCGGAGAGACAGGTTCAGGGACACCGGGATGGTGCCATAAGTCGCAATGTCCTGTTGGCCGCGAACAGACCGTAATCGTCTTTGCTCGCGGGTCCGCGTAGTTTATTTCGCGGGTACACGCATAAGTCGGCGCGGATGTCCACGAGGAAAGAAATCCATGAACTCCTGTTCGTGACGAAAATGCGGCAGGATACGAAACTGTCGTCGCACGCCGCGTTCATGGACGGTTGCTCGTGTTTACCTAGTTTCAGTTACAGGGGGGACGATAGTTATTTGCGCGGTTACGAAAAGTTCTGTGGTAGTAATATAGCCCGGACTGTTGCTCTCTTTCTCGGGAACGCGATCGTGATCGGCGACGACTGTCGATGTTCATCACGCTAATTTGCGCTTCCAATTGTTCGCTGGCCGCTGCGATTAGTCCAATTTCCACGCGTATTTCGTGAATCCTGTCTACCACCTCCATCAGGGCGTTTGCATTCGTTTTCCTCGTGGCGGCCAAGACCTGTTGCATATTCGCTGGAAGATGGTTCTTCCAGAGCGTCAGAACGAAGTCGCACGAGACTGTTGGGGTGGCCAGCTTCTTCAAATTCCTGCAAAACTATGACGGTATCCAATCTCCAATTTCTTAGCCCTCGAGCAACTTCTGCACTCTTGCGCTGTCCGAATCTCTTGATAAGTTCTTGAGCCTCTCGTATCTTACTGTCGCCGGTGGATCGAGCATTATATCCTCCACTTGTTCTAAATATTGTTCCCCGAGGTTTGCGATGATGGTGTCAAATTTGAATTTGTCACTCGTGATGCGCGTGACCTCTAATTACGCTTCCAATATGACAAATCACAGCGCTATTCTTTGAGACCATAGTGGAGGTACGTGGGATAATTGGCCAACTGTGTTTACGCTGTCCGTAGCGTTCGTTGCGCGTACTTCCCCGTTGGCATTCGGCAACAATTTGTCGGACACTCGTGATCTACAGAAATGACGTTTATGTGGCACGAAAACACGTTCACCGTTCATCACGCGATGTCGATACTGTTCTGATACTCACTTGATACAAACTGGGTAATGACTGAACTAGCCGTACGACTACCGTCCCGATCTTTCCCTCGTTTCCATTTATATAGGGTGCCGAGGTCCTCGGAAGAGAAAACTTTCTTCTGGAGGTGAGAATGGAAAAACTTGTAGGCAGTGAAACAATAAATTTTCCTCGAAGGCCCATGCGCTTTATAGTAAGCCCCAGAGTTTATTCTTTAACGACATCCTGGCCTCGTACACAGGCCATGCGGTCAACGCATGCGATTCAACCCTGGAACTTTCTCTACGGCCATGGGCCGCTACAAATAAAACTCTTTTTGTTTTTACATTTACCATCTCTTTTATTTTTGTATTCCAAAACTGCAATTTCATTACTATTTTCTGCGGCAGTAGCTCTATTTACGATCTATTTGAAGTGTACCAATCAAATGCATGCTTTTTTATTAGCTTATTCGCCAAATTCACGCTGGTGTACCAGTTATCAGTACATAAGTACGGCCTTTATAAAATATATCCTTATATAAAGCCATTACAATATTTGATGGTGCATTTTGCTTGTACACACCTTTTCTCATACGGACATGAAAACTGCAGGTGTATTCATAATCACAGCACAATTTAAATATTTGTATGTCATACTTATGCTTCTTCTGTTTCAAATATTGCTTGAATATGATTTGTCCATAGAATGGGATTAGCGACTCGTTAATGCATAGTACTTCAGGTGAATCATAATATTTTTAAAAATTTGTATTCAGTTCGTCTATAATGGTTTGAACTTTTGACAGGCAATCAGATGCATCAACTACAGTATTATCTATGAAATGCAACATTCTCCACAATATTTCAAATCGGTTTATGCTCGTTATTTTCCACTGGAATGTTTGATGATACAATAATTTGTGAATGCAGATGCATGGATGGGAGTTTTACCAATTCCATCCATAAAATCAGTTCAAACAGATGCTTTATTTCATTTTTGTTTGTTGGTAATCATTTAAACGTAAAACGGTAAACGGTTGGAAGCCATTCTTCATTGTAAAGAATAAAGATTTGTTTGTTCACTGATGTGTTTAAAAATTTCATCAATGACGAAAAGTTCATAAAAATATCCCATTTCGCTATAGTGTAGCAGTCTTGAATTAGTTGCTTTGGCGCCGTAAATACTCATAAAAGGTACAATAAAGGCACAATAATATACAGGCTGATTGTAATTTAGTTGATTTAGCTTCATTTCTTAACTCCGTTGTTTTGATTTTTGTTTTCGCATTTTCTCTTTATCATGTAGATTTTTCCTTGCCTGCCCTCGTTTATGTTATGTTCTCAACTTTATCCACTATTAACATACATTGTTAACACTTTTAATAAAATTTTACTTCCACTTATTATTAACATTAATTATTAACACTTTTAATAATTATTTATTATTTATTTAGTAATTATTTGTAATTATTTACTTCCACGGCCAACTTGTTCGATTTTATCCTATTTAGCCCTTCTAGCTATTTACTACCTATTTTATTCAAACTAACACACCAACTCAAATAATATAATCAATAATATATAATATATAATCAATAATATTTATTGAGTCATGATGAAACAGGAAGCTCTGATTATTTAACTAGAGCTACTTCTTGATGTAGTGACGTAATATAATTAAAACAACTAAATTGGTACAGTTAAACAACTTCTAAGTGATAATTCATAACTTATAACAATCGATTACCAACAACTTGCAACTCTTGACTAACTCCAACTGACAACTTTCTCCACCAAAACATCCGATTATACCAATTTTATTACTCCAACTATGCACACAGTTTCGCAGCTTTCGATGTCCCAAGATGACCACGTACACGTTTTCCAAGTACTAATTTTTTTAAAGGACCACAGGGATATTGCTACGCCACGTGCCCCATTAGGATTTCCCATCCTTTCCGGCCCATCAGCACTTTCACTTTCTTTGTATTGTACTTTATTGAATCTTTCTTCAATTATTTTTCCACGATACTACAATAATACTTATTGGACTATAGGAATGGTGATAACTATTAATATAATAATAATAAATTAATAAAATAATAATATAAGATTTCGCTATTTTGCTGATGAATTATTATCTTCAGATGATGACAATCGTATTACACGGCGATGTTTAGATGGTAAAAGTAACTCACTCGATAAATCGTTATGTCCTTCTCCCCTCAATATTTTTGGTATTATGGGGAACATAATCATAATCACAAATCTTTTCGACAATAATTCCTGTGAAAATTGCTTTGTAAGACGTAACTTCGAATATCACACAGAAGCAACGAATTATATTTTTCTTTGCTGCAATGGTCTTTAATCTTTCGTATCTTTATTCTTACTGATTGTATCTTCATGGTTGCCTTTTTGCCATTTTCCATCTGATTTCCTATCTTTTGTTTATACTTTATATACTTTTGCATTGGCTGTGCCATTTACATAACCCAAACATAAAGTGAAACAGTGTGTTATGTTCTGTTTATTTTGTAACTGAACATCTCGCCGAGTGATCGCCGCTGTGTGCCGCCTGGCAAGCAGAGCAAACGTGTTAATCCCGACGTGCGTCGTCGAAGTCCATTCGGCTTTATCTTTCTGAGCTAGCCGACAAGGTCTTTCATGGCGATGGGTGACCAGATTTCGTCCATTCTCATAATCTTATTACTTGTGGCATCCTGATTCAAGAGGCTGACGTTAGAACCGGATTTTATATAATTGGTCAACTGATTGACGATCTGGAAGCTCCACGGTGAAGCCGCTTCTCGTAATCCCATTTCCACCGACAAAATCCTTAGTGCGTAGTACTACTCATTTCGTTGGATCTAACAGGGTACCAAGCATCGTCCACTTTCCGTCTTTCTCTTCGTTGTCCATTATCTGACGTGCGCAACGATTTGTTTCGATAACAAATACTTCCCAAAATTTGTAATGAAATATGATAGGAAATAGCTCTAATAATCCTTTCTTTTTTTGCGCGGAGCGGAAAATGCTGTTACGCATACCCAGTGATCGGTTACTGGGTTATGGTGTAACCATACCTACTAAAAACCCCTCCTCCATCCGCTCCTTTAACCGTACAAGCGCCAACCCCGGAACCGCCTCACGCCATTGCTTCAGGGTTAGCCTTATATTAGTACCGCTCTTCTACCAACTCCTTTTAACGCCTTCTTCTTCACCCCTCAGCCCTTTCTTGTATAAGCCTAGATCTCATGATTTTATTGCACAAGGCCTGGAACTTAGTCCAGTTGTTTTCTTCTTTCACCATTATCCCGATCAAGTTGACAATTGTCAGTGATGTGCCAAAGTGATTTTCCAACTCGGTCCTTTCCCTTATCCACCTGGGACAGTGGAACAACGCATGTTCAGCGTTGTCACCATCATCATCACCCAGCAGCGGGCGTGTATTTCCTTCCTGATTATCCTTCAGTACACGTTAAAAAATACCGTGTTTGGTCAGGATCTGCATTGTGAAGTGGTCGATGTACCTCTTATGCCTCCTGAACGTGCAGGCGTCTGCCACCAGCCTCCTCGTTCAGTTATCGTCGCGATAGTCACGCTACTCCTCCTTCCAGTTATCTTCCATACGCTCCTCTACTGTCTTGATCCTTTTCATAAAAGACCGACGCCGGAACTTCTCTTGAACGGGTATCGTCTCGTGACTGTAAATATTCGTTTTTGATTCGATATCTCTCGGCCCGGAGCTCGACTGTGTAATAAAGGGGCAAGGTGTCCGTAAGCACACACAGTGCTGCGTGGGACACTGTGCGGTACGCCATAGATGATCTTACCAGTGCGGCTTTTTGCGCCCTCTTAAGAATATTCCTATTCTTTTTCCTTTCTACCGCCTTTAACCATACAGGCGCCGCTTAAAGCACTACCGACTCCCAGACTCCATAATGGAGCTTCCTCCCAAAGACGGTGGGACCGTTCACGTTGGGCAACTCCTGTAATAGACCGTTCTTCACGTCCACCGCCGCCAACACACAAATCCTATTTCTTCTGAACCCATACTGGTCATCATGAAATGGGTTCAGTCACAGGCTTTCCTCGATCAGATTCTTAAACGTATGCTCCCAGACTTTACTAAGTGCTGGAAGCATCTAGTGTGTTTTTTTGGTTACGGGTTCATTCCTTAGCGTGTATTTATCTCCATACTGGACCTGGGCACCCCTAGGGCCATAGTGGTTGGGGTTACGCTCAACCAGCGCACAAGGTACCCAGTACCTTGCTGCTTGTATTAGTTAAGCCTGCGGGGGCTGTCACTCGTCTCAGTTCGAACGGGGCACTTTCTAAGCCCTACCGTCTCTCCAGGACGGTTCCGGAGTAGGTGGGACCCCTTAAATCGGCCATCTTGTCAACATTTTGGCCATCAACCACTGCCACCACGAGTCCAAACCCAATTGGCATTTGTTGTCCCTTTGACACTTACTCTCTCTCCCCCTTCACTAGCACGCGCACCGGAGGATGGTAACCCCTGGGGCCCCTTCCTTTCCCTCCTTCTCCTGCCAACCGTACTCCATCTCTCCGAGTCCTCACTCCTCTCTCTGTCGGTCTTTTCGTTGTCGACCAACCTACTACACATTTCCGCGTATGTAGGTTCCCCTTTCCTGGGCCTCTTAGCGGTTATCACCTTCCCCGGAGAACTCCATTTTTCTTTTGGAGTAATCACTCGCTATGTCTTCCCTACTCCCGTCTACAGCGTGTATTGCCCCCTGCTCCCCTGTACTCCGTCTAACCCCTTCGACTCTTCTTTATTCAGACTTCATCTTCCTCCTTCTTTTCGTCTGACCAATACACTGGTCCATCGACGACGCTATACCCCTGATCATGATACCTATTTTTTTAATCCCCGCGTTTTTCTCCTCTTCGAGGTTCAGTTTCTTGACCAGTGCATTCAACATTTGCACCACCCCTATTCCGCGTATTCCGTGACTATTTAATGTAACATCACAAGACGAAACTCTTATACTTCTCTAGTCCATGATTCTACCTGTAAGCCACCAAAACAAGATGGCGACAGAGTGGAATCCTGGTACACGTCGTGCAAGATCATAGCAACCACGTAGAAAATCAAAACGTGTACGTGTATTCTGTTAGTTCAAGGTGTTCTTTACTAATATTCGTTCGTGATGAGTATTCTCTGGTCGTTACTTATGCATCGCGCCATAGTAGTCACAGCAGATCATCACTGCGCTGGATATACACCCCACACTATACACAGCACTTCCAACACAATAATAAGGTGAATATTGCACTTTATTATTATACTATAACCACTTAATCGAGCTCTAATTAATATTAAGTTATATATCATTTCCGATATTATGCTATGTAACGTCCTTATTATTATTATTATTTATATAAAAGCCGCCAGCCGAAAACATAATTCGTTACTCATTTACTAATACCTACAGTAATACCATAGACATTGTTTAATTTTAGAAAGAAGGACCAAAATAATGGACGAACCACGCGGGTTCAACTATATTTAGTTTATGTCCATATAGATATGATTTAAACCCTTGTTGTCGTTAGATATGGATATTCCCGATAATAAATTGAAACCCGTACACAATAATATCGAATATTTAAAATTTTTAACGTTACACCTCGTCCTTTTGATTTTGAAACTATGAAGGACGTAGCGATAGTCCGATGCCGACCAAATTTTCACTATCCTCCCACCGGCATACCTCCTCGCCAGTCCCTTATTTACGCTGACAACATCAATAAAACTCGTTCCTCCGTTCCTACTGAACGTGTAGCTGGTGTATGCCATTTTTATCGGAACGATGCCATTCTTTATCAACATATTCAGGAGGCTGGTACCCCTGCGGTCGTTCTCCTTTCCACCCCATGCGGTAATCTTAGATTTGAAGTCGCCGGCGATGATCACCGCTGGGCAACCCCTCTTGGTCGCTTGTATCAACGAGTTCAATTCTTGCATGTAGCAGTAAAATTAGCTTTAATAATCCTGGGTAGTCACTTAAATGATTTAAAATAGATGTTTTTATGCCACGAGTCTCAGAATAATTCCACATGACTAATGTCTTTCGCCAAAATCCAAAATGCCAAATCCACGATACATGTGATTTTTTTTATATTGTATGTTCCTCTTCACTATCGTCATCTATAATTAAACTTTTTGCACGCATTTTGATTGGTACAATCTCGTCGCATGTAAACGTATCGTATTATGCCCCTCTCTTAACATTATGTAAGGGTTTATTAAATTTTACTTCAAAAACTAAAGTATTAAACCATTAGTACGCTTGTTTGGTAACGTAGATTATAAGAATTGAACCACTCTTGTAATTGGCAATGAGTTCTTTCTTCGGGTTCTTTGCTGCGGCAATTGTTCAGGTTTCAAATGTTTCAATCGTTGTCTTCCCCATCAAATTATTTTTAATATACAGGAACAGGCTGTATCTCCTAAATGGTTGGGAATGTCATAAGTGAAAGTTAAATGATATCAGGCAGTACATAACAAGCAACTAGTTGTATGCACTTTTTTGCATCGGTGCATCAGAAAAATGCAACTGCACTTTTTTTAGATGGAAATTTATATTTTTGATTGCACCAATCAATGCAGTTCCTTGTGCTCTACATAAAAGTACTAATATACTTATGTCCTATACTTATTGATTAGGAAGTTGTGTTAGAATTTAATCTTAAAATTAACATAAATAATTTGTGAAAGATACAATGTTTATGTTAAAATAATATTCGATGATATTTATTAAACAGAACTACAGAACCAAATGTATTTAACATATAAGTGAGTGATTAACAAAGTATGCAGGTAAGGAATTTATGGATTGTTGACAGTTGGCTAGTTACTCTCAGACTGACTGTAGGTAGTGACCCATGATCCCTTGAAGATTTTTGAACCCCCCTCTCTTGATAATGCATCCTTTCGATCCTTTGGCTCTCCTAGGCTAACTGCCATGTTTAGTACTCCCATGTACCTATCGGGAGGAACTCCTTTATTTGATCTTTTTGATCGCCTTGGCTGTGAATCTTGAATATCTTTACTTTCCTTGTTTTTATCTTCGAATTCATCTTCGGGTCCTTTTTCTTCAAAATTAATTTCTTATGAGTTTCTTATGAGTTTCAAGAAAAATCACATTACGGCTTATCTTTACTTTATCTGCAGCTGTATTAAGTAACCGGTAGGTTTTTGATTCTTCCGAATATTCGACAAACCTTAATTTTTCTGCTTTCCCGTCTAATTTTTTTCGACACTCTTGAGGTACATGTGCATATGCCATAGTACCAAAAGAACTAAGATTTTTGACGTCAGGTAGTTTATAGTGCCACGATTCATACGGTGTCTTACTTGTGTGTTTTGTAGGTAAGATATTCTACAGATAGTTGGCTGTGTGTATTGCTTCACCCCAATACTTCTTGTCCATGTCGGCGTCAATAAGCATACATTTAGCCATTTCTATCAATGAACGATTCTTCCTTTCAGCGACTCCATTTTGCTGCGGTGAGTATCCTGCTGTATATTGAATCTTTATACCTGCATTATGTAAATAACTCCTCAGGTTGTTGTTGACGTATTCCCTTCTTCGATCCGATCTTATTACTTTAGGTATCTTGATTAATTGATTTTTCATCAGTTGTACAAATTCTTTAATGCATTTCGTGGTTTCGTCTTTTGTTTCCATCACATATATTTTTGTGAACCTACTGAAGTTATCAATTATAGTCAAGATATACCTTTTCTTACTTGGAGTTGCAATCTGCATCGGGCCACAAACATTTGTATGTATGAGGTCCAAAATATTACTCGTCCTCGTTGTTGATTCTTTAGGGAAACGTTTTTTCGTAATTTTTCTTTTTATACAGCACTCACAAATTTCTCTTATGCCGCAGTCCCTTATCTTTATCCCGGTTGCAAGATCGTTCTCTAATTGCTTTATTGCATCTATGTTTCTATGCCTGAAACGCTTATGCCAGGTATGTTGACAGTTTTCATTGTGTTCCTTTTCCTTAATTGTACATGCGCTTTCGATGGTCGGTAGTAGATATAAGTTGCTTGAGACTTTATCAAACACCTTTACTACTCCATCTTTTATAATAGGACAACCGTCATTCTCGAAACTTACTTGAACAGGCTTTTTAGTCCACGTAGGAATCGTCGATGATAGAAAAATAATCCTTGACGAATTAGTTGTGCTTCCTCACTTCGTCGGAAGCGAAACCTTTCTTCCTGCAGCAAAATTCGTGGAAGAGAGCTGCAAAGTGCTTTAGGAATGAAGGTGTTAGACATTGTCAAACGTATCGTTTCCAACAAAATCGAGAGTGAAATAAAAGCGTACCACGCTGGAACACATGATACAGTATGAAGTTCCGCATATGTTCCCCATTGATTTTTTAATTTACATACAGTTTTGATCTCCGTCATTTTAAATTTTGAACCACGGTCGACTACTTAAGGATGACTGAAAAACAGATGCGACGATTTGGACGGATTGTCTTTAACATAGGCAAAACTAGAGATAAACAAAGCGAATCGGCTGCTATTGAAAAAAGTGGGTAACAGGTCGCCCGCTCAGATAATGCGTACCAGGAAGCTTTGTTGAATTCTGTAAACTTAGCGGATTTGTCGTCATTAACATACTTCAGTGTCCCAACTACTAATTCCTGAGACTTCATCCTAGGAAACTTTTCTGCGATATAGTTCTATGTTTCTTCTATAACCTCCAAAATGTTGTCAGTCTTGTTGTCAGCAAAGTACTCAATCTGTCACTTCATATAAGCGAGGAAAAGAGTTATTAGCTTTCGTGTTTCGTCATGGTCTTCTCTCGATTCTTCAGTCTCGATGTACGAGGTTCATCTCAACATAGAACAGGTGAAACTTTTTTGACCTTTTTTCTGGAGCTCTTACAGTGCTCTACCAAACTTTTTCCGGTGAAAGAACTACTTCTCCAGTAGTCCGATAGCATTCGACCTAACCTTCTTGTAGTCAGACATTTTTACTTATTGATTTTCGCTTCCCGTGGACATCATTTCTCGTTTGTCGCAAGTTAACGCCCAAGAATATCCGGTTCAAAGGATTAAATACATGTCAAACAGAGGTCTGTGGCGTACCGTACTCCGTACTTAACGGCTTGCGAGCGTTGTATATACGTGTTGTTCGTTTGACGTCTCGGGAGAGAAAAAACAATCGTGGGGGGGGGGGGGGTAGTTTAGTGATCGTAACGATCAATAGTGGCGCTACAGATCTATATGAGAGCGATCTATACATAGTTCGATTAGCGTCGTGACCCTCGCACAGCGCCACATTTAGCACGTATCAGACCAATTTTTGGTTATTCTCCTCTCAGGTCTTATAAGGAGTATACGATTAGTAATTTTACTCCTTATGTATACCTTAACATTTTTATAATAGTGAAAACAATATAGTAATCAGGGAAAGGGTATATTGTTTAAGTTGTATTAGACATCAAAGCAATAAATTTAATTTTTAAAGAATTCATTTCACAAACACATGGTTGAACATTTACATACTAAATGATTCGCATGCTCTTACATAATATTTTTTAATGATGTCAAAATTCAAATAAAAAAAAACTAATTTAAAATAAATATATTATTTTAAAAATTGTTATTATTGTTTACGTTACATATTTGCTTATAATCACAAAGGCATATTACAGTGGATTTTATTGAAACATGGTAAACATAAATATAGTTTACCAGTGCAACTATCGCAAAATGTTGCAACTTTCATGGTAAAACTCTTCGCCGTTTGTGATCCAAACATTTTTATGTTATTTTGAAAAAATTCTACAGCATCTTCTTACTGAGTTAAAGTTAACCTCCTTTTCTTTAATTTCATGGCGATTTCTCTTTGGTATTATGGGTAGAGTATCAATATTGCAGGACATCAGATACATAGCTAATTTTTTTCTAAATTCGAGGCTTAATGTTTTATTATATGTAAGATTATTCTATACAATCCATGCATTTGCAATAGCTGTGTTTAAGCAAACTCCAAATATAATTTTTTTTTACTACTTGGTCAATTTTCGTAAAGGACTACACTACCACGTCATTCGATCGGAGACATCTACATAAGACTTTCCATTATTGTAATCTATGACAGTTTTTGATTTTATATGATCTAACCCCTTTTCCGTACAAAGGCAGTTTCATCAGAGTGCTTTGTTGATAATAAAAGAACATCACGCTTGCCTTTCCATTTTAATATAGTTAATCCATCTTTACTTTTTTTCGCAATGTACTTATCTCGCTGTAATTTTTTGCGACCAGATCTTCTAGAATTTGACGTTGAAATTTTTTGATCTCATCGCTCCAATTAGATAAATATTTTCAGTCATTAATTTTTTGGCTCTTTCGATACTTGTGTACCAATTATCGATACACGATGACCCTTACCAAATATATTTTAGTACAATGTCATAACTGCATTTGTAAGCGTTGTTTTTTCTGTATCTGCTTTTTTCCGCAATAAATTTGAAAAGCGATTGTGTATTCCGGAGCCGCACATAATATAAATATTTGTATGCCCTGTTTGTGTTGATTTTGCTTTATATATTGTTTGAGAATGATGCGATCTCGAAAGGGAATCAGAGATTCTTCCACACAAACAATTTCGTCTGGATCGTAATACTTCGGAGAATTTTCATTATCACAAAAATGTAATATTCGCAATAGGAACTCGAAACGATTTCTTGACATTATTGAAGAGGGAAGACTTTGTACATAAGCTGGATTTTTGTACCAATATAGATGAATTTCAGGAAGCTAAAAAGTGTAACTGCCATCATCGCATGGGGCGTATATGCCCTACTATGCGATTAACGCGGTATGCATGATATTAAGATGTCGACATGTGACTCAAGAAAAAATTTTTTTTAATTCTTCGTTTGATACTGAAAATTCCAAATGAATGACTTGGACAGATAGTTCAGCGTGGGGCATATACGTTATATACGCGTATAGAAACAGGTGCATCGCAGGATTGACATTCGCACGTTGAAGCTATGCAAGATGTGCTTCCGCAATATAAATCTAATTTACATGCAATTCTTTAAACTATTTACAATTATGATCGCCCGCCGTGACAGAACAGCATTAGTTTTCATACAATAGACTAAATAGAAAGTTTACATAATTGTTGTATCTTTATATAAATGTGTCTCGTCGAATTTGTGGCGGCACTTGACAGCAAAATACCACCACTCGACACTAACCAGTGTCGGACGACGGCAGCGCAGTGGTTAGCGCCTTCTCCAAAAAGACACAGAAGACAAGCACAGAAAAAACATAAAAAAAATAGTGGTGAATACCAAATCCACAATAAATGAAAAAAAAAAAGAGAATGAGCCACAAGACGACAACGCTCAAACCTCCCTTCGTGTAAATAGCGTAAATACAAACTTTGTAAATATTGTAAATAATCCTACAGGACACTCCCTCTCCCCCACCCCGTCCGCCCACTACCATCCCTTCCCAAAATCCCTCAACCCCACCGAAACTAAAAATAGAATACCGAACTGCTCTGTTTTTGCGACCAGGTTTTGCAGGGCAGAGATAGAAAGAAAAAAACAACAATCGTATATAAGCACCGCTCTGCAGCGACTTAAATCTAAGTATAAATTGCAACGCTAAAAAAATGTAATTCCGAGACACAAAATACTGTATGGTTATGTCGTACCGTCACGTATCGGTACTTTTGCCTAAACCACCCCTCAACCGACATTCAGTGTTTATTATGAATCGAATGTACATGTAATATCCATTATTCTTGGTCAATAAACGTTATATAAAAAAAAAGTGATTAGCGCCTTAAGTTACGAACGTTCGGGACCCGGGGTTCAAATCCCGGCGACCGGAGTCCGATTTTTCTTCCGCAGCATTAGAAATGAGGAGAAAAATACAGCAGTACCCCGGCAGCGACATCTACGCCCACAACAGCAATTACAAACTAAGGAACTACAAACTACAACTATCACGGGCTATCCACTTCAAATTCTTTGGATCCCGCAAAAGCATTTTCGTTGGTGTCAACGGGAAGAAAACACAGTTTGACGATCGGATGTTTGTACTCTGAATTGGCAGTCTTAACTGGCGGGATTACGTTATCCGCTCCTAGATGACATTTTAGTATTCACGCAAGTTCTCACTTGCACGGAGGCGCAAGGGCGTTTCAGAGAAGAATGATACGACCAAACTTATCAAGAAAATTCGCGATACGCCATTTTGAGTGCTGTTGAAACGAGTAAATATAATCATTCAACTACGTTTTCCAAATGTTTTCGTATAATTTTTTCAAGAGTTGTCAACTATTTAAACGCGAATCGTGTACGCCGAGAAGAGTCGCTGACGGAACTGTAGCGATCGCCGTGCCGATAAGAAAATGACCCGACGTCAGCGCTGTATAATCGTCGATATTATCCGAAAACGGGGCCATCGGACCGGAATTCGTACATGCTTCAATCTGACACAAAACGATGGTTAGCTGCTCAAAAGAGAGAGTGTGCGCACCCATTTTAAATGGTGCTTCGTGCTTCGAATTCCAGTTTCCCACAGCCCGCCGGAATACGAAGCTGAATAAAGTTGTGCAATAAAGTTCCATACTGCTTGATCATTCGCGAGTTTACTGAAAAGATTCGAGTCGCGTGTTGCGGCTCGGAACGCAGCGGTCGCTTCTTTATCTGCGCCCTGGAAACTAGTTCTATTGTCGCTATATACAGCGATCGGTAAACTGCGACGAGAGCTGAAACGATCGTAGCACGTGAGAAACGCATACACGTTGTATAGGACCCTACCAATTCGATGTCCACGGCACGATTCGCTATGCATATAAAACGACGCGACAGGGATAGGGCCCGCATAATCCACGCCGCACTGCAAGAAATACTTCTTTTGCACGAGTAACGCACACCGACGAATGATTTCTTATCAATTCTGACGTAATTATCACAGACATATCACGCAATTATATAAAACTTGACGAATGGAAGAACGTGCCCGTAGAAGCCATAATGTTTGCCTCACATTTGGCAGCATTAATTCAGGGCCTACATGTGGCAACTTCATATACAGAAGGTTAATGTAAAGCGAAACTAGAGGATGCGACGCAAGTATAATAGTATGTTTGGTTTTGTATGAAGCCCCCCTCCAACGCGATGACTGTACTGGTTTAGAGAAATTAATGGGCTTTGTCGGGGGAGAGGAAGCTTATCTCGCAGATGCTGCAATTCGACTAGATGCCAGACTCGGACGATTCTCCGATTGACACTCTTTTGCCGATAAAACAATTGGAATAGTTATGGGACAACTGAAGTTTTGCGATGAAACGCAGCATATGCGCAGTCACGCGAAGAAGCTTGGGCCAACTAGAAAATCCCTCAAATCCCACGGTTTTAGCAAACTTGTCGTATTAAAAGCGACAGGTACATGTTCCTTCAAAGAAACCGCTGTCTGGAGCTGCAGTATCTCGCAAGGCCACGAAATCGATGACGACTTAAGCCACCTAGGGCCGTTTCACCATAATGAGTGACTCATAAAATGTGGGCCGTCCATTCCGCGAGAGGCGCAGTCAGCGGGATTTTCCTCAGGTGAATATGGTGTCATTAACATTGTGGCATATTTTCTGAATATCCACGGCGCGGTTTACGACAAACGTTTTCTAGTGAAAAGCGGGTTGACTTAACCATGTGAGTGTAATCGTGGAATGGGACCAACCATGCCGTTTGAAATCGCCGAAAGAAGTTCATATGGATGCCATCAAACGAGAAGAAAGTAAAACTGCACATAGTTCAAGTCACGGAATTGTTAATGATTTGAACGGAGCCACTTTAGACTTAGCAACGAGAAGACAGGCGACAATATCGTCGTTGTTGTAACGCGAAAGTAAACAACTGCCGTGCAGCTTTGTTTTAAGAATTTGCAAGCCGTGTCCTGTCCATTAAGTTAAAACCATAGAACGAAGAAGAGGAAGTTGGGTACAATACGTTGTTCACGTGTCGCGGAGCTCGTTCGGGATGATATTGACCCGACCAAACCTCTACAACCAGAGATGTTGCATCAGAATTTTCGACACGACAATAACAAGAGCAACCCATACCAGTGGGTCAGAAAATATTGCGATCGTCGAAAGAATCTCCCATTTGATTTCTGAAATGACGTTATTAATAACAATATCGAAACGAAGAGATCCCGTCTCGGGATTCCAATTTATATCGAGGACCTTTAAACTGTCATCGAGTAACAACGCTTTACTGGCTGCGAGACCGTGATCCAAGGGATCAATATCAGCAATTAATGCAGGGCAGTTACTGGTCCATTTTCGCAATTTAAACACACCTTCTCTCAACAGAACAAGCACGTGATCACGAGTTTGACATGCTAACTGTGGATCGTCCGTACCGAACGCGCAGTCATCCACGTAAATTTGATTGTGAAGAACTAGCGGCTAGAGAATATTTCGACCTTCATCTTCCGCGAGTTCTTGTAGGACACGCACTGCGAGATAAGGAGCGCAAACAGTATTGTGCGTAACGGTCAAAAGTTGATAGTGTCGCCAATGGTTTCGATGGAGAGGATCGCCACAGAATCCATTGATATTCAACATCCTTGAAATCTCCAAAAGTCTGTCAGTATATCTTCGCAGTGTGTGCGATAAAGTATCGGCAAATGTGACATCGAAGAATTACTGCGGCTAAGTCTGTTTGCAAATTGAGGCCGATCAATCAGTGATCATTTAACGATTTACTGCTCCCCGTTTTTGAAGAAGCATTGAAAACTATTTGGAGACGTGATGTAGCGCTACGTTCACGAATGACTACGTAATGCAATATGTACACGGTTTTAAGTGACGGAGCCGATGAAGAATCTTTTACTTCAACCATATTGCGAGTGCTTCGTACTCGCATAAGAATATAGAATATTCCGCTGAATGCTCAGCATTTCGTTGTAAAGGATTTTCCTGTCGTAGAAACATGTTCGTTGTCACAGAAAGTGAAGCCCCAATATCAATGGGAGATCCCTCAATGAAGGGTAGTCGATCAATATATTGTCTATTCGCAGCACGAGTGTGAGTGCGTTGAAAGTATTCCTCGCACTGTTGTTCGGCAGGAGAGAGACGTGTGCCGGACAGTAACTCCTCAACTTCCCAAAGTCGTCGAAGTTCGGCATCTAGATTTAATGAAACGTTGCAATGAACGCTTACGATAGAAGCGGAAGAACCAGACCCTGACGATGGAACGGAACCGGAAAGGATCCAGCTTAAAGTGATATTTTGAGGCGCAGGCATGTTCACCGTACCCTTTCGCAAACCATCTAACAGAAATAATCCGTACTGATCCGCACCGGTAACTAGATCTATTGGATCCGAACTAAAGAGGTTTTCGTCCGCTAATTCTAAATCGCGAACATGAGAGACCTTGATGTCGATAATCACGCGACCTAATAGGTAGTTCTACAATGAACGTAACACTGGGTGGATCAAACTGCGATCAACGTCTGGAATTTCGGAGAAGATTTACATTCTGCTCTATCAAGACTCGGTCGTTTTACAATTCCCGAGAGTTTAATACAACGACTCCCGCGCTCTCGCGTCTCAGTATATATGTACTGGAATTGATAATGATGCGGTCTCAAACGATTCCGCGATCCGAGATGCTGATACTGACGCAGACGGCGTGATTAATTGTAACGCTCGTATTCGAAATTGTAAAAACGTATCTAGATCACTAAATTGCATACAAACTCGTACTATTACATAGTTTCAACTCCGAAGTTTTACGCGATGCAGAGTCTAGTCTTTTTGCTGCGAAGAAAACAAGCATGTCATCCCACGTGTCAACGTACGTTCGATATTATTTAAGGTGTTAGACGACATACTGACTTCGTCGCGATAGCTTCGAAGTTGATCGGCCGATTCAGAACGAAGTTGTGGAAAGTCATACAAAGTATGAAATGCGTTGTCACTAACAGCTGCGTGCTTTTCGTGGCCAGAAGATTCCACGCGACGTGAAATCCTGTATCGGTTATCGCGATATTCGTAACAAGGTCACCAGCCTCGCCTGGTAAGCAGGGCAACAAATGCTAAAAACGAAATACGCTGGACAGACCTTGGCGAGCGATGATCTTGGCTGAAAAGCAATCTCGGAAGCTTTCGTATTCACTGATGAATCCAGAAAATTGCAAAAGATGAACCGTAAATAGTCGATCCAAAACGTGACCGAGTTGCGAGAAATGTCATGTTGGTGGATGCGTCGACCGCATGAGCCAGTAGCCTTCAAACGGGAAAGAGTTTTTGCCACGAAATCCGATGTATCCAGGTAAATCTCGTGTAAGGCCAAGAAGCGATCCTTCGTGAAGTAATCCAAGCTGGTACGCTTAACTTCCATGGCAGTAGCAATGATTTTCTTGTGCAAAATTTTTCATTCGGTAATGAATTTGCTAAGCCGTTCCAGTCGATTTCGAATGGTGGCAACAATTAATTTGGTTTCACCAACCTTCTTGAAATTGTCGAGGGCACTCAGGACAAGCTACGTTGTTATGTTGTTGAAAAAGCGTCTTAAGATCACTCATGATAATCCCCTAGCGAATAATATGTTTTATAATTCAGATTTCTGGCTTGATCCCTTAACAATAATGAACGACAGATTGGTAGAATTAAAAAACACGTTGGTAGATGATAGATGCTAACTGACTGTTAGCCGAATTAAAAAGGGAAACTAACTAGTCGGTATATTGTAAACAGAAGGTTACGGAGTCTCTACAAGGTTTGTTTTCTAGAAAATTCGCAAAGTTGGGAATTATGATTTATATAAATTAAGCCGTCTTAACTCTTTTAATTTTTGTTATAGCGAGTTAGCATAAATATTAATCGATATCTGTTATTTCTATACGAATTTACAAAAAAGCTTTTGTTCTATATCAATTTGGAGCCGAGGTCATTAAGATCTGAAAATTTCGCGAAATGTGGAGCAGCGATCGAATTAACTGTGCCTAAGTATTTGAATCAATCGTTTCAGAAAGTATGCTTTAATAGAGGTTACAGACTTCTATAAAACTCGCGCTGTGAACTTACTCTTAGGTTATAAACTTTTATACAATCGAGATAGCATGTAGGTGCGGAGTGAGAATAATGGCAGCATGTAACAACTCGACTGCGAACACGTCTAAAATTAAATTTAAGCTTTCAAAATATTGGAACCTGTATTATATCAACAACAAATTAATGTAGAGTGATAATGTTTTCTTAATCTGGGGAATTTTTCTCGATATTATCGAGAGGGATCTGGGATCTTTTTCGAATTACTGCCGGAGCATCCCACAGCATCTCCTCCCGTACGCGAGTTATCCCTATTATTTTGGACGTGTGTAGCGGCGACCGCCATTGCCCAAATGCGATGCTACCGGGTTATGTGGGTACCGGCAATACTTCAGGGTTGGTCATCTTTCATGTTGCACCTTTCACCTAATCAACTTCTTCCTCGAACTCTTCTTCGCCTTTCTAAGTCCTTCTCGTGGGCTTGTCTTTCCATCATAATTTTTTAGCAGAATTCTTGGAATTTCTTCCAATATTCTTCCTTACTGACAACCACTTCTACAGCGTTGGTGGTTGTCAGTATATGACCTACATAGTTCTCCAATATGACCTTTTCGTTGGTCCAGTTAGGGCAGTTAAATAAGGCATGTTCCGTGTCGTCCCCCTTCACATCACAATCCCAGCATCTTGAGTGGGTCTCCTTTTTTATCATTTTTCGGTTTACATTGAATATACCATGCCCGCTCAAGATCTGCATGGTATAGTAATCGGAGCTTCTTCTAGTGTTTATAAACGTACAGGGGTTATCGATCAGCCTTCCAATCCATCACCCCTTGCCCTGGGAACGGCGCGCTTAGATGTTCGGCGCGCGACTTGGAAAAACCCTGCGGGGTCATTGGACAAGTTGAACTTACCCTTTCGGGCGGCAGCTCGCTTAGCCGGAGCCACGCGATGCGTGCATCGCGCCGCACCGTTACCAGCGAGGGCCACGAGGAGGCGGAGCTGTCAGCATAAAGCTCGGTCCCAGCAGGTTGGCTCTCTAGCCGATTATAACCTGCACCCATTATTTGAGTCCCGCCTGCACCGACGGTCGCAGGTGTTCTCTCAGTTCGCACCCTTCGTGCTTTCACTGTGCCTTGGTTCTCTGCTGTTGTTTTGACTTAACCTTCTTAATATGTTTCTCCGTCTTCGGTCCTGTATTCTATTTGGCGTTCCGCCTGTTTCTTTCTTCACTTTCGTTTAACTTATTTTTCATGCTGTCTCTCTCATTCGGCTGGTTCGTTTCTATTCGTCTCGATTACTCGTCGCGCCAGTCTCGCGCTTCTCCTTGGGGGTTGTCTTGTCTGCTCGTTTGTCTGCGCTAGCCTTCTCTCTAGCGATCTTCCTTGCTGCGGCGGACCCCTCATTTCTTGTAGGACTGTCCTTCTCTTCTGTTCTTTTTTCAGCAGGACACTTCTTGTGAACTGGCTGAAGTGGGGTACACATCTTTAGTGATGAACTCCCACTTTTCCTCCGGCCAGTTCAGTTCCAGTACGGCGTTCCGCAGTTTTTGCCGTTCTTCGTTGAAGATTTGGCAGCCCTCCAGTATGTGTTGGGGGGGTGTCTTCCATGCCGCAGTCGCACGTATCTACCTCACTCAGGTGGAAGGTCTTGAGTTTGCTGTTGAAGTCCCCGTGTCCACTGATGAACTGCGTCATGTAGTGGTCAAGTTCTATCCAGCGATACTCGAGCCTTTCCTTGATGTTGTTGAGATATTCAAAGGTTATTCTACCCTTTTGAGTGGTTTGCCAGCGTTCTTGCCATTTCGCAATGACTTCCCTGATTATTTCCCTCTCGGTGCTTGCTTCGTCGTGGCTTCTCTTCTTTTTATGTAGTCGTGCCCTTACTTCAATTAGTATATCGATGGGCATGACACCTCGGATGACCTACAGTGCTTCTGTGGATGTCGTCCTATAGGCTTTTGTTACCTGTAGGAGCGCCATCCTCTGCGATTTTATCAGAATGTTCTTTGTTTTGCCGTTCAGCAGGTCGCTCCAGCCAGCTGCGACGTACGTGGCTATCGGCTCCAACAGCCGCCCTTTGTACAGAGTACGCATGGCCGCATGTCGGAGGCCCCATTTCTCCTTGTGGTGTCCGCAGCGTGGATACCGTCTCTTCCCTCCTGTGTCTTCCCGTGACTGTTTTGTAAGCGACTCCTCAGGGCTCTTTGTAACCCTCGGTTACAAATTTTTGCCAGCTGTGAATCTTCGCTCTGGTTATTACCTTCACGCTGTGTCTCGTTATTTCACGGTAATGCAATTTTTCTGCTTCCCTCGTTGCAGGACCCTTAGCCTCTTGGTATTTTCTTCTAGCCCGGTAGGTGTTCCTTTTTTCTCTCGTAAGTTCGGGTGTCCACCATGGCACTGATCTATTGTGCCACTTTTTCTTTGGAATGGTCACATCTCAGGCTCTTATCAGGACTTTCTGCATTTGCTCAGCCATTTTCTCCGCGTCCTCAGCTTGTTGGAGGATTGTCTCTCGGAGTGCATCTTTCTCCTCCATGACAACTCTTTGGAACACCTCCCAGTTGGCAGTTCACGTGTTGTACCTTCTTTTTTGAGTCTGTGGCGGGGTGCTTCGTTTTTCTAGGTTCAGGCGCGTCTCCAGGATTCTGTGGTCACTGGAGGTTCCGTCCTCTCTCCATACTTCCACGAGCGGTTTTAGCTCCGGACTCGCTACGGTTACGTCGATGTTCGACCGCCCTCGAGTTGTTTCAAATGTAAAGGCTTGTCCTGGTTTGTTTAGGACATGTAGACTGTACTGTGCAATGACAGCTTCTAGGGCTTCTCCTCTGTCGTCGGTGCTCCTGCTGCACCACAGTGGTGATTTGGCGTTTGCGTCTATACCGAGGATGATCTTCTTTCCTCTGAGGAAAGTACTTTTTCCAGCTGTTCGATGCCCATGTTCTCAGACGGCGGAAGGTATTGGTTTATGACGTATATTTCTGTCACTCCGTCTCTTATCTGCACGCATACGCAATGCGTTGTGCACAGTCCAGCGATCTCGAGCGATGTTGTAGATCTGCCTTGGACTTCTGTTGCTGCCATTGGTGAGTCGTGTTTCGATCCTCGGCAGGCGATTGCGATTCCTGTGCCGAGTCCGGGTATTTTTCCTTCTGTGCTGTATGGTTCTTGCATTAGCAAGATTTCACCACCATCAGCTCTCATCTGCGTCCCCACTTCGTGGGGAACAATCTTGGATCGCTGCATATTATGCTGCAGGATCCTTATTCCCCTACTTCTCCCATGTCCACTCTCATTGTTATTTCTTACTTTACTCATAGCGGGTACGTGCTACGCTTGTTTCCAGTGCCTTTTTATACATTGGGCAGTTCACGTTGAAGGTAGCGTGATCGCTCTATTTTTCTGCTTTCTTGCAGTTTACGCAGATGGGGTTGTTGTCTCTGTTTGGGCACTCTCTCGTGCTATGCCCGCTTTCTGCACAGTGTGCGCAGATTTCAGAGTTGATGAGGCAGTATTTTGCCACGTGCCCGTAGCCTTGGCATTTATAGCAGCGGCTGACTGCTATGTAATTCCTCACTTTGCATGCATTCCAGGAAAGGAAGATCTTTCCCTTTAATAATTTATCTCTTACCCGAGGGGGCACTTCGATTACCCAGTTGGTTTCCGCTTGAACTTTCCGTCCCGTCCTGAAGCAGAACTTGATGGCTGCGACGTCGTCCTCGTTCAGTCTGTCTTGGTTCTGCTTCCTCGTGCAGGCCAGTATTTCCTTTTCCTGAATGTCCCTTGGGACGTCGTAGATGATTATCATGATAGGTCTTCGATGTGCTGGTTTTTAGGCCGACCTCCTTTAGTTTCTCGTTATCCGTAAACGCCTTGAGGCTTTCTGGCTTCGTCTTTTCGACGACTAGGCCATTTCCTCCTATTTTGCGCATTGAAGTGACGTGAATTCCCCTTTTACGGGGATTGACCAGGGTGAACATCGCTTCTCGAGCTCCCTCGCTCGTTTTGATGTTGCCGTCCTCTCCTTCCGGTCGGATTATGACCATGTTTTTCGGTGGTTTGACCCCCGTTTGTCCGACCTTGTTGCTGGTTATCTTAACCTTCTCCGCATACGAAGGTTGTTTCGGTTCGGACTGTGCCGTTTTCTTGACGGCTCTTTCGAGCCGCTTGCTTAATTGAAGTGATTTACGGCGCTTAATATTGCCGTCTCTTTGCTTTTCCCAGTGAAATGGTTAACTCGCCGTGTCTGTTTTTCTCACATATAAAAGTCGATGGTTGTTCGATTATATTCGCGGGGAGATGCGCTCGCTGCATAACGCGTCAACGAAAATTGTAAATTCTTGTCTTGATACGGTAATCGACGCA
The DNA here is from genome assembly GCA_014737525.1 of Bombus difficillimus. Lineage (NCBI taxonomy): Eukaryota > Metazoa > Arthropoda > Insecta > Hymenoptera > Apidae > Bombus > Bombus difficillimus. The sequence continues at coordinate 428,650 of JACXIT010000101.1, forward strand.
ACGAATCAGTCGAGCTCCTATTTCGGCTGGATAATAGGAGTGGTTTGAATGCTTTTAACAATGTGTTAACTGTTTAAATATAACGATTTATTTGCAATAACTTTTGAAGTGTCTGCGAGTGTTGCGTGTGAGAGATGTAGGAGTATTTTGACCGAAGAGTAGATAGCAAGAACAGTTCGGTGACGGTGATGTCGGGGGAAAAAACTAGTGATGGGTGAGTCTGGAGCACGAGACAAGCGAATTTGTTGATTGTAATTTTCGATAAAGAAGTGAAGGTGACAGCCATCGCCGCTAATTGGATGAGATGAAATGATAGATAACGATGGGTGCTGGCCGCTCCCTGCTAAAGGTCGATCGCGGTTGAGGGCAGCCTTCGAGTGTCGTATATGGGAAAACCCGCTTATCCCGTGTTTTACCGTGACGAGCAATAACCCTAAGGGACGTCTCGATTTAAAGGATGCATTGTATAAGTTATGAGTTCTGACAGTTAGTTCACAAAAATTCAAAAAAGGCTAAATAATAACGGGACCATCTTTTCCGAAGGATGGATTAGAATATATATTGGCTGGCTCACAGTACGTAGCCACTGCCATGTTCGGCAATCTCCGGCACTGTCAACGCCGGCACTACGGTCCATTCGGGGCATATCGTTAGGGCAACAACGATACGCCAAAGAAAGATTAACTAAACGAAGAATAATCACGACGCGTATTGTAACAATGTTAAACTTTATTTAAACAGAAACTCGAAAAAATGACAACACATGGCACGAAACTCCCTGGTAATCCTCGAAACCGCTCCTTCAGCGACTTCGTAAATAGGGCATCCAATTCCTGGATCCTCCTCTCTAGATCCGCGAGCTACGAAGCTTCGCTGCTTATGTCCTTTACGTAACGGGCGGATGCGGAACCAGGCCACCTCCGACACTGATGTGGGATGAAGAAGACTCTTCCGTCCGATTCACTTCAGAGTGCCTAATTCTTGGCTTCAACTGCCGCCACCTGCCCGTCAATTTCGGAAGAGAAGCCCGAGCCAGAGAGGAAAGCTCTGGTTCTTGACAGCTCAGTTGCCCTCACGACAATCGTACTCGCCTCGTTCGTCAATATTCGCACGTATATACCACTACTCATGGTGGATCATCTCTGCCCCAATATCGGCGATAGAGATGATCCACATCTCTTGCACGAGCTCCACGGGAAACACCGTAGAAGTGCCATCCATCGCCTGCGTCCTTTCTCCGCGGAACGACCTCAACGAGACTGACGCCACTGAGACGCCGGAAGACATTCCTTCTGCCCTATCCTTCCCCATGGGACGTTCATCGACCGGTGTCACCGGACGCCCCAATAAAGCTGCCCGAGATCCTCTCGTTACCATTTTCGTTTCTATTTCGATAATAATGTTATCTGTTCTGCTTTGAGTTTTATTTGGCATTTCGTACATGGTTATTCGACCTCCTTTGACTGAAACCTCCAGAAGTGTCCAGTTTACTGTGGAATTAGAGGTCACTCCGGCAGAATCGCCTTACCGGAGGAGATATAGCCTCTTCCAGTTGCGCGCAACACTCTGTATATCTCGACACATCAGAGCCTGCAGCTCGAGGGGGGCGAGAAATCTCGCGAGCACCGCCGCTGCCATCGCCGAGATAGTGCGGAAACCCCTCACCATCCTGATGGCCACCGCCCTATGCATCTTTCTAACCAGCAGGAGGCTGCGACGATTGGCCATCAGATCCGCCGTGCAGATCGGAACTCCATGCAGGATCGCACCAGTCCGGTGCATAGCCGGCGTATCCTACCGCCCAGCCCGCCCAGCCGAGACAGCAAACGCCCTAAGACGTTCACCGTTGACCGACAGCACCAGGCGCTCGTTGTAAAATCTGTTGCAAAACTACAGGGCCTTGGACTTCCCAGAGGACACCTCCAGCTCCAATCCCCTGATCGTGGCGACCACGCAGGTCACCGCCATTTCCGCCAGACGGATGGTCTAACCCTACGCCGACCCTACCCCGACTCTACCCTGACCCCCAGATCACCACCAATGTGTCATCGGCGTAGCACGTCAGCGCCGTGTCCAAGGACATCGGCGTCCGGAGCATCGCGTCGTATGTGAGGTTGCAGAGGAGTGGTTCTAAGGCCGACCTCTGTAGGAGTCCACACTGTACGGCCCTCCTTATCACTTTTCCGTCCCGGCCGGTATATATAATACACCGGTCCTGGAGATATACCCGGACAAAGCACTGCGAGTAAGGAGACACCTGGTGAAACTCCAGGGCCTCTCCAATCCTCCCCCAGGGCAAGTAATATACGCGTTTGGAAGTCCGACCTTTTGGACGAACGCGCCATTCCTCGAGTTAGAACTCATACTGCTTTCGCATTCGATACTCGTCTACTCTCTAACGCCCCTGTTTGTTTGTGTCCATTTGCTTTGTTTATTTCTATACTGTGATCCGTCGTTTAGACATTGCTATTTCTACTATTGTCAGGTGGAGTCGGCTCCCCTCTGCTTCGTTCAGGTTCACGCAGCGCTAGTCTGATACTTCGCCTCGGGGTCTGGTTTGTCTGTGCACCCTGTCTTCTCCCAGGGCAGGCTGTTAATGGCGTTGACAATGTCTGAAGACACTGCCAACAATTCCTCCTCGTGAGAATTCCTTCTACACGATTTTCTAGCGCCGCCCTTCCTACAGCTCACTTTGGGCTATCGATCATCATGACCAGCATCTGTCACTGGTATCTTTATTTATGGGTTTGCGATATGTGGTAAAGGTACCGAGTCCTGTTAAGATCTCAAACGTGTAATGGTCAATATCGAAATGGTCAATTAGCCAATATAATATCCAATATCAATCATAGTCAAATATGGGTTATTTTTCTTGAAAAGGCGTCCGCTATAAGTATTTTGATCCAGTTTTCGACTTTATATTGGAACCATTTTTCTCTCCAGTCATCCGCCTTTTTCTTCAGACTTTTGAACAGCTTTAGTGGAATTTCTTCTTGTCTTATCTATTATCCATACCTTGTAGCACAGTAGCGTCACCGATCCCGAAGACCCATTTACATTAGGGACAAGACTCCTTACCGCTCCTGCAAATACGTTGAGTCTTCCACAGATTTTCTCCACGTGTGGGGAGTAACGCCGTAGGTTATCTATTCCAACCTTGAGATATCTGATAGTCTTTTTTTATGGTTATTTTTGTAACTTTTACTTCTATTTGCATTATTTGAGGAAGCCGTCGTCAGCAGGATCACTTCAGTCTTTTCCAGTGAGAACTAGAGACCTGTGCCCTTATATCAGTTAGTAATAACTTCTATTGCCTCCTTAAACGTGACTTATATTCCATCATGCTTTCTTTTGGCAAGCACTAGTGTCAAATCATCGGCAAAAGTCATCACTATGAGGTTATGTCTTTTAATTTGTGGAGTAAACCATGTTTCACACACTACACGTACACTACAGAGCCCTCTGTCACGCGGCATATATGCTTCTTACTTCATCACTTCCCTGTGCGTGCTCCACGCGGCTACTCTCCGATCTGATAAATAATCTTGAGAAAGCGTGAGCAACTGCGGTGGAATCTTGATGTACTTGGCTCCTTGTATAATTTTATATCAACTCATTTATATCAAGCATTTTTGATGTCTGTACTTCCCAGCATGCATGTTAACTCTTTTCTTTCTCAGATGACTTTAACGATGTCTCTGTATCTGAAGATCTAATCTCTCCCTCCCGCTACTTTGACCAGATATCCTTGTGGATACCTACCATTCCTCGGCGCTGTATTATACAACTTCTTTCCGGACTATTCCATAGTTCCGGGCAAAAAAAGTTTTTTGGGTAAAAAAATTATTCATTGTTATATTTTTACCTTAAAAAACTTTAACCCTTTGCATCCGCTGACTTTTTCAGTCGGGCGAAGTAGCAACTCGAGATGATTCTGCGCATATGACGAGTATCTCGCAGATAGCATAAAATGATTTTATACACAAATTAATTTACAAAAACATTATATTCTAATAATTGATTTATATTTACATTTTTTTAAATATGATTTTGTACTATTAATCTCTGCACTTTTTTTGTATGATATTGTATGATAATTTATAAAGCATTCACCAAAATGCATATTTGATTTGGCCAAAATTCTTCCTTGGTGGCATTATGCCATGTTTACCAAATTGAATGTGATGACAGTGTCATCCTCCCTATCCTTATGCAGCATAATTGTTTGTTTTAGTTATTATTTGATTTATTAGCTCGTCGGTAAAAAATATCTTAAGAAAATCCAACGGTTGTTCAACATTTGAGAATACTTGTGGCTCTGCGGATATTTGGCCGGCTATGAATTTTATTCTCGGTGGTATTTCGCTAAATTTTTCGCAAGTTGTTCATTCTGAATTATTAGAATCTTATGGGGCATCACTGTTACTGTAATTTTTCGATTCTTACTCTTAATACTGTGTCACTATCTCCATCGCTACTTTCATTTTCTCTATCAATAATTCTTTCGTGAATACAATCGATCTCGTTTCTCAGTAGTTCAAAATCAAATTTATCTTCATTTGAGCTAATTTCACTTCCAAAATCCATTTTTTTTTTTTTTTTTTTTTTTTAGGGCTTCTAAACTATAATACTTTTGCCATGGTCGTCGAATTGAAACTATCGTCAGGGACGTTGTCAGAATAGTTTTAAGGTTAAATATTTTATCTCCATTTTAAAGAGTAACACTTTACATTTTCTAATAAAGAACATAATGAACTAAGGAATTTATTTACGAACCCATACCGCGCACTCATCAATTGACGATAGCGAAATCTAGTATAAACAAAAACTGTCACATCTCACTCGCCACTCGTGTTGCCATACGAAAGCCCGTGGCAACTGAGAATAGCCTCTCGAGCGCAGAATCAAAACGGCAAATTCGCAATATATATGTCGGGTTATCGTTGGAGTTCGGGACGTATAACGAATCTTCATGTGAATTGGCCATCGTTGTTGTATACTATAGATGATATTTATTGATACAAATGTGAGTATTACAGAGTTTAACAAGTAATAGCGGCGATTGGATAATCGAGATGTCGATGACAATGAATTTAGGTTCGATAACGAATCCACGGTCAACGGGATGACGAATGCGATTTGATACAAGATTCTGGTGTCACTCAACGTACTTGCCCACCGTACAAGTAGAACTTATCGGACTGCTTCTTAGTCCAAGTGGAACTGCCCTTATATACTCCTCTCCGTACCTCTCTGTACCCCTCGGGTCAATCTTTGTTTTTAAGGAGAGTTATTTAATTACTCCATATCTCTGTTAGGTACACATCCCTCCCGTGATCGTGGCTACGTTTAGCGACCCGTTATATCACTTCGAGCCCAAGCCCACTGTCATAAATCTTGGGCACCCATACTCGGATTAGATCATAAACAATTATTTCTCACTTTTATGATTTAAGTACGGTTATAATAAAAAGTCTGAACTAAAGTATTGGCGACCTTCCCAAACGTTCCAAAAGAAAGGTCCCAATGTCCTTTCATCTCCAACATATACATCCCTTTCCTGCTATGATGAAAATGCCGGAAATCTTCCTCCGTACTATCTGACAATTCCTCTGTTTGATTCGAGGATCTAAAATTCATCCTCATTTTGACATAAATCATTTTAATATGCTTTGGGAAATGAGTCCAATATTGCGCTTTGAATCAAACATATCTCACCTTCTAGGGGAAGGATGCAATTACGCATACCCGCTGGCGCCATGCGCCCATGGGTTATGTGGGGCTAGGCAAGATGATGGCGCCTCTACCCACTAAAATCCTCTCCTCTTTCTCTCTATAACGGAACTGGAACCAAGCCTTTCTTTTTCTTTTTTTACGCACGAGGAGAGGAAAATGCTGTTATGCATGCCCAGACTGGGCTATGGACCATACCCACTAGGAAAACCCCTCCTCTCTCCGCTCCTCTTCGGTGCAAGAATCAACTGCGTAACCGTCTTACGGCATTATTTCAGGGTTGGGCTTAACTACGCATTGCTCCCTCATACTTGAGTACCATTTCTTCTTCTTGCTCCTCTTATTCTCCTCCTCTCTTCGAATTTCTCCTGCGTCATTCTTGCTATCTTGATTTTTCTGCATAAAGCCTGAAACCTTGCTCAGTCGTCTTCCTGCTTCACCACTAGCTCCAACTGGAACCAAGCCTGGAACCACCTCTAGGTATTACTGCAAAGTTGGTCCTCGTACATGTTGTACCATTCATCACCTATCTTCTCCCTTGAACTCTTCTTCGTCTCTCTAAGTCCTTCTCATGGGCTTATTTTGCCTTCATAATTTTTTGGCAGATTTCTTGAAATTTCTTCCAATATCCTTTCTTACTGACAACCACCAACACTGTAGAAATGGTTGTCAGTATCTCGCCCACATAGTTCTCCAGCATGCACCATACTCCATAATACCGATTCCCACATTTCGTAATAGAGTTTCCTAATGAAGCCAGTGGGCCCATTGACATTCGGCAGTAATATCCTCAGTGTCTTCATCAGGGCATTCGCCTTACCGCAGACTTTCTCCAGATGTTGGGTAAATTTTCTTCCGGCTGCGCAACAATCTTGATGAAATTTGATATCTTGTTTTGTCACCAGAAAGTGATCTCCCATCTTTATTTCCATTATCTTTCGGCGAAGGCTATCGCATTTAAGTTTTTAATGGTCCGTAGCTCTCTTAACAAACCGTCGTAGACGATACTCCAGAGGAGTAGTCCGAGATTTGATACTTGTGGGTCCCCGGCATACTCTCCTCTTTTTATTGTTCCATCTTCATTGTGAATAATTATTTTTTTATCTTCCAACAAGAGATAGAAAAAATAATTATTTACATTAAGGATAATGTAGCTTCTGAAAATTGTCACAATCGTTGATTCCTCTCGCCTCAGTCTCCTGGAGGATCTTATTCCATTTAAGAGTGTTTGTTTCGACCGTTCGCGGAGAGACGCGATCGCGAGATAGCACGTCAACGGGAGTCGTAAATTCCTGTTACGATTAAATAACCGACGCCACGAACTGATCGATCCCCTGATTTCTATTATGATAATAGTGTTGGTTCAATTGAACATACACTGAATTAACAGCATAAATTGGTATTTATTCAAAACAACTTATTGACTAGAGATGTATAAATAGATAGGGTACAATTGAGTTTTGATTGCAAGACAAAGTTACAGTGTGAAGTACACGACGTAAGCTTAGATGATGACGGTTCAGAAAATATGTAAAGACTGGCTTTCGGTGAAGATGGTGCTGCGGAGGAAAACTTGCGATGGGTGGATTTAAGGGCACGAAAAAAGCTGATCTGTTCAGGATAAGTTTTCGTTGGGAGAGAGGGGGAAATAGACTTCGCTGTTAATTGCTTAATTGTCTAGGTTTGTGGGCGAGGAAGGGTGCTAACCGTCATCGAAAGAAAGTGGCGGGAGTGAGAAGCATCGTACGTGACAAAACTAACTTTCCCGTATCTTCCCCTAGTAAATAATAAACTTTAGAAACGCATTGCTAAAAAGATGTTTGTTCGGTTTGAAGGAGCTTAGCTAGAAATTCTGAGATTTGTGGGGGGTCCTTAGGACTATTGAGGGTAGGCAGTAACGATGTGCGGACATTTGGTTGCCATCTTGCCCGCGGTGTGTGGCCTTACGTGAAAAAAACCAGATTTCTCGTACCTTTCCGTAGTGGATAATAAATTTAGGGAATACTAAGACAAAGACTATTTATCCGTTTGAAGAACCTTAGTCAGTGAAATCTTAAGATTTATAGCGAGTCCTTATGCTAGTTCCAAGTATGCTATGAAAATATTTCGACATCTGACAATCATCTTGTCCGAAGGATAAGGTCTTTGTGTAGCAAGCCACGGGACAGAAATCGTTGGAAGGTTTGCTGTCGAGTGTCGCTATATACGTAACCCCTTTCATGGTCTTTTATGACTAAATCGGTTTTTGCACAGCTCGCTGACTACATTTACTTACGTTTCTCTAATATTATCTACCACATATTTTTTTAATTATGCCAATAATTGAAATAAACGATGAAGGAAGTTTTTAATAACTTTTGGTGATATAACAAATAAATCGGAACAAGGTTATTAGATCACATAGTTGCAGATCTATGATCAGACGGTCATAGAGTGTCAGGAGCAACCATGGCGGTCGTATTACTCGTGATGTTATGATCCGATTCGAGATTGTATTTCAAATTGATTGTATTGCGTTCATAATACAGCCTTTGATATTAAGTTTTTTTAGCTTTAACCAAACCTACTCAACAATCATGTGCAAGATCTCTGTTTATATATATGCAGGTTTGGAATAAACTTCATTCGACATAATCTCTTTATTCATTTTATATCACAGATATGCGTTGATTAATAATGCAATATTAAAAACTTAATTTTGTAACATTAAACACATAGGAATATACAACCAATTTTTGATATAATATTTTTATTTTAAACAATTGAAGGAACCACCTAGAGATCGCAAGGGTTAAAAAAACATAAAACATAATGCAAATCTATGTTGAAGTGGATGGTAAGGTATGTTGATACTTACATACATTACATAGTAGTGATCGATGCTTTCAGTAAAATTCGTGATTCAATAAATTCCACCCGGTATAGTAAGCGTAGACGCAATTGGGCGTGTTTGATGAAATTGCCTAATATAAAATAGTTGATAATAAATATAGTTAAATAGGAAGATAGTTTGGAAACAAATATGCTCGTAGATAGTGACTCTGTAGCGGATGAGAGAGGGTTATTTCTAGCGAGTCAGTAATCTACAGTATAATCAGCACGAGCGTTATCAAGATATCGTCTTAGCATTTACGTCGCGTATTTATTGCATCCGACTATCCAGTCTAGTGTAATCAACTATTTAGATATTTTATATTTGAATATTTAATTTATTCCGACTACAATTGACGGTTGCTACAGCAATCCATCGGAGTGATTAATTTTATCACAATCAAAACCTTTCCTACGCCTCACGATCCGCTACAACTCTTTTAGCGTAGTGTAAGGCTAATAATATATGAGGTAATATTTAGGCTTATTAGATATTTTTAGCAATAGTAAGAGAGGATTGTGAGATTGGTAATAAGGTTGCTATTACGAAGCTATTTACTTACATATTTTGGATGAAATTGTGGCGGATCAAGCAGCCTCGGTCGCCAAACGGTAGAGGAACGAAAACGACGGCGGCACAAACCTCCCACGGCAACGCCGGGCTGGCAATTGCCACCAGAGGGCCAACGGCGGTTGGACGAACTTTTCTCGCTAGTGGTCGAATTGGCTCCGCATTAAGATATATACCGCAATTAGCGAGACGCCCTCTGCGTCTAAGGCAGGGACTACCGGGCATAGCCTTACTAACGAGTCCGCCGGTAGTCCCGGGACGAAACGCGACGAGCGAACCTTCTTCTTTAGGAACCATCTACGAGGATCGGCCGACAGCAACACAACTCTAGGAAGCGGGATCAACCGATCCCCTTCAAAATAATTGTGTATATACTTAAATAGCCATTCCAAACGAACAGTTGCGTTACCCAATCTATAGAAATGAATTATAGATTAGATTCGTATATTCATCAATAGAAGTAGTTACATGGTGTTTGTAGTAGATATAGGTTTAATAGCAACGTATATGAATTAATGAAATTGGATACCAAATAATTATGCCACTGGAGTATTATTTTACCCAGGGTAGACCATTGATATAATGGCATTTCCTAAAATAAAAAAAAAAATTTAATGAAGTTGATCGGTGGTTGCAAGCTGAGTTAGGTCGATAAGTGGTAGGTAAGGTGCGTGGATATTGTTTTAAGTACCAAGGACAATGCTGATCATAGTAGGGATAGGCCTAGTAGAAATGTATAGGAATTAATAAAATTTAATTCCAAAGAAGTATGTTACTGGAATATTATTTGATCCGTGTGGACAGTAAAGATAGTGGTATTTTCCTAAAATAAAAATTGGACTAAGTTGGTAAAGGTTGATCGTAGTAGGTTGCTATTACGACGTAAGTTTAAGTTTGAAGCGAGTCGTATCAAGTTAGTAGTATTATATTTTTGTACGTATTATTAAATTTACCTCAAACAAGTGGATCGATGGAGTATTTTCACCAGTGGTACGTCGCGGAAGGACATCCTCTTTGTCGCTTCGAAAAGGTCTTGCTGTGTCACTTGTAGCTCTTCGCTCCACTCCGTCGTCGTCGTTTCGCTGAAGGAGGAGGATGACCATGACTGCCTCGCGTCTTGTCTTGCCATGGGAACAAAGTCCCGATGACATCGGCAAACAACGCCGGATTCATGTTTGCGGTCAGCGGGGAGGGGCGACGGTTAAGGTTAATATAACCTGTGTCCGACAATTTACGACTTTTACCCGAAACCTGCCTGATATCGGTCGGGAAAACGGACTCTTCGCCCAGACCGCGTAACATACCTATCCCTGGTGTTCGCTTCTGTAGCCTGATTATCCGTATTTATTCTATTTTCGTCGCGGGCGTTCGATTGACTTACCGGGGTTAGTATGTTACGGGTCTTGGCGGTTTTTTCTTCTAGTTCGTCCGGTACGATATACGCGGGTTTCAAACGGTCTATGGAAACCGTTACGTCGCGATTATTTATCTTTATTATGTAGTTTTTCTCGCCGCGTTTTACAACTTTGAACGGTCCGTCGTACGACGTCTGTAAAGGACCTCCTACCGCGTCATGGCGCAAGAAAACATACGGCGAAGATTCTTATTCTTTAAAGATTTTTTTTATTTTTTATTTTATTTGTTAGAATATTTACAAACAATTCTTACACAGAATTTTTAGTAAATTAGTTTGGCGTGGTTCTGTGGCTTGGAATATATAGGTTAGAGCGAGTTAGATTCTTCTTGAATCTGGTGTTTCAATCTACGGGGTAATGCCTTTTTAGTCTGCGGGTCTGATCCGTTTTATCCAGTAGTTGGGTGACTAGCGGGTTTTGGTGATATTCTTTAAAGATGAACATTTTCTTTTCGCCATGACGCGTAGCCGACTGTGGCCTGACTTTCTCCATCCGTTCCTTTAGCTGACTCGCGTATTCCGAGTTGGCCCGCAGTTGCGTTGGTAAAAAAAATTCCGCAGGCAATCGTAAGCTGGCACCGTAGATCATTTCGGCGGCCGTTGCCTTAAGATCCTCCTTTATGGCGGCTCTTATGCCTAGAAGAACGATTAGCAGAATTTCGACCCAGTTGCTCGTGTCATGGCACTTAAACGCTGCTTTTAATTGCTTATGTAAACGCTCTACCATCCCGTTAGACGCGAGATGATAGGCTGACGTGCGAAAGTGCTTAACGCCGAGCAACTGGCATAACTCTTCGAACAGTCGCGATTCGAATTGGCGTTCTTGATCGGTTGTGATTTTTAGAGGAACGCCGAAACGAGCTATCCAGGTAGAAAGGAAGGCCAAATCTACGATTGATGCTTCCATATCGACAATGGAAACAGGTTCGGGCCAACGCGAAAAACGATCGATAATCGTTAGACATTATCGTTGTGCAGTATTCACAAGGATATCAATATTGTCTAAGTGTATATGTTCGAACCGGCCTGCTAACGTTTTGAACGACCCTACGTGTAAGGATACGTACCTGGTGACTTTAGTGTGTTGACACGGAATACATGTCTATTCCCTTTATATGTCGAATATCCGTCGTAAATTGTCCGAAGTAGTCGAGGTGTCTAAATTGTCTTAGCGAACACTTGTCGGGATTTTGACCAAACGCGTAAACGAGGGTTTATGGTCCGTGTAAATGACGAAATCTCTACCTTCGGCGGCGTGTCTAAATCGTTTCACCGCGGTGTACATCGCGAGTAATTCTCGGTTGTACGCGCTGTACTTTTGTTGCGCGGGGGATAGTGATTTTATCATAAATCCTAGAGGCTGCCAGGTATCGTTGACGCGCTGTTGAAGTACCGCTCCTATTGCAAAATCGGATGCGTCAACCGCGAGGCTAACGGGCGCGCCAGGAATTGAATGCGCTAACATTGTCGCGTCAGTTAGGGCGCGTTTCGATTCGTGAAAGCTTTTTTTACATAGTTCGGACCACTCAACGGGCGCGTTGCACTTCTTTGAGTCTTTTAATAAATCGTTGAGTGGTTGAAGGATTTTTGCGGCCCCCGGTATGAAACGTCGGTAGAAGTTGATCATACCGAGGTACCTTCTTAAGTCTTTGACTGTCGCGGGTAACGGTACTTTAACGATGGCGTCAACGCGTTCGGTCAATGGTTTAATCCCCACGGGAGTTATTGCATAACCGAGAAATTTTATTTTGTTTACACCGATTTCACATTTTGCAAGGTTTATTACTACTTCATAATCATTGAAGGCTTTTGAGCAAAATCCGTAAGTGTTCGCGGTGTTGCTCCTCGTTATCGGATGATGAGAAGATCGTCTATATATGCGTAGACGAAATCTGGACCTCGGGTGATTTTGTCTACGAATCGTTGACAAGTTTGCGCGGCATTTCGAAGCCCAAACATCATATTGGTCGCTTCGAAAAGACCAAAAAGGGTAATGATCGCTGTTTTCTGGACGTCTAGCGGGCTGGCAAGTTTCTTTAGGTCTTGATAGAATTGGCACGGCCTGCGGTTGCCTATAACTTCGCTTTCTCCCAACTTCTTTACCCTGTCGCTATCTGAGTCCGTAAGAATGCGGATAAGTTCGTCCTTTAATTTTGCGTACCGACCGGTGGCTGGAGGGTTCGTCAAGACGCCCTCAACCTGTTTGAGGAGTTGGCCGTCGAGACTCTCAGCGAGGGTCGCGAATCTTACTTTGTCGGATGTGATGACCGACAAAGTCGACTTGTGTTTCCATTAAGGTGAACCAAACGGTAATGTTCGCGGGTTGCAACGGAGGCATCGTGATCGTGACACTACCCAAGGTTTTAATATCGTCATTCGTGTTTGCCAGGATTCGTTTTAGATCACGTCGGGGTCACCAATATAGCGGACTGAGAGGAGTTTGAGGTTCTTGGATACAATGACTATAGTCGTATTGCTGTATCAACCGTCAAATGTATTCGTAATAAATAGGACGAATATAAATTATAAGTAAATTGTAAATAAATTATAAATGACGTCGATAGACGTAGTACAATCGTTGTCGTCGGATAATATACTAAATGCTCGCGGATAATACTGAGACTCGCAAATAAAGACTCGGTAATCTGCCGATGATGATAACTAATAACTGATAACTAATAACTACCGCTCGTGATCGTGTCCGCATATTTATACTGGCCGGGGGAGGGGGGGAGTCAGAAAATTTAAATTTAACTTAGATCGACGGTTGCCTTCAACGGCGACATTGTTTTTGCCTGGAGATGTACTATTATTAATTTCGTGTGTCGAGGCGGTGTCCGTGTTCCGAGGCACAACACAACATGAGTCGCTCTCGCTTCGCCTCGACCTATGACTCATGTGTCGCTACAACATCTTTGATCCTTCGCTCAACGTTAAAGTCACCGTAGATGTTCGCCGTGTGCGAGGGTGTGTGGTTGCCTTTGATGTCTGTGTCGGTCTCCTTTGTTTGGCACTCGATTTCGGCACGCCTGTCGTCTTTGTTTGCGGCTGCTGGCCTCTCGCCAGTGGAGCCGCAGTCGCCCCTTTCTTCGCCATCTCTCCAGCGGCTGCCTTCCTCTTCTTCTTTTTCTTCTCATTCTTCCTTAACTCTACCACCTTCCATTCACCACCCTCCTGCTCCCTCGAGAGCGATGATATTTGGGTGGTGCGGCATATGGCAAAGTGTTCCGTTCTTCGCCGCGCTTCAGGGCTGCGTTGTCGGCCTCTAAAGCGCTCCTCAATGGCCCTTATTATCCGATATCTTTCACCCTCCTCTCTAGGGCAGCGAGACGCGCACTCTCGCTCTTACTCTCCCGTGGAGGACGGCCAGACTCGGAAACCGAGCCGTTGCAGGGCGGGCACTCGTGAGCACAAGCAGCCCTTCTCGACAGTTCTTTGCGAAGGACTACATTTTCTTCCTCCAACGCGGACAGCCTTGCTTCCACAAGCCTTGTAGCTCCGGTGTCGCTGTGCGTTGGTTCCGCCCTCCTCACTAATTCACTCGTCCCTGCGGCGAAGGAAGTTGCCGCCTCTTTTAGGGCCTTGATATATGTCCCCTTAAGGTTGGACGATGTCATCGCAACCTTCACTATCTCGGAGATTCATTATTTTGTTAGCTCGGCGCTGATGTCCGCAGCCGAGCTCGTCCTCATTTGCAGTGTCATTTCTTCGGAATCGTCCGGGGTTGTGCACATGATCTTCCTCTTCTTTCCCCTGGACGTCCCCGAAGCCACCGATGAGCGCGACGCGAACGAAGCAACCGAGTCTTCGTCGTCGGACCCCGTTCGCGCCCGCAACAGTCCTGCGATCGATGACATGGCATCCGATACCATAGCCGGTGCGAGGAACCCGCTCTCTGACCTGTCCGCATTTCGCTGCGAACTCCTTCTTACCATCCTTGGAGGTGTGGCGACACATGAGTCATAGGTCGAGACAAAGCAGAAGCGACTCGTGTCGTTGCTATGCCGCAAGAAACCGGCACCTGCCGCGAGATAAGAAATAATAACACCGCGACTTCGGTAAGAGCAGTGTCGCCGCAGAGGACAATCGAGATACAGCTCGGGTTCGGATTTCCAGACTCCCCCCCCCCCCCCCCCCCCCCCCCGACCAATATATAACAGCGGGCACGCATGCCAACGAGTTAGTTAATCAGCGAGAGTTAATCAGCGAGCGAATAAGTGAGCATTGTAGAGCGAGTTACGTTTTGTATCAAAATATATTCGACTGTTGTTATAACGGTTACTGGGTTCTTCATTCACTACACGCCCAACGGAAGACTATCCAGATCTAGTACTATACCATCCTCCACAGAGGCTCTCCGTCTTCCTCGTTTGTTTCCCTCGTGTTTCTTCTCGCCTCGCTAGACGCAGAAACACGTCCGGGGGCCTGGCGGTCCACCCCCGAACGACCGTGGTCGTGAAATGACGACGCAGTGGCGCCCACTTGACTACGCACAACTGCGCCGGTACTAAGGTCTCCCTCCCCTGCACCGTAAACTGATTTCTTCGTATGTTCTCAATCCATATTTTTGTATTAGATTTGTCGCCATGGTCGTCAACGAGGTCTCCGTCCTGGTGCCACTCACTCTTTCGCACCCTACCCCGGTCAAGGCCGGTGCAGGGTGACGGGGAGCCCCATGTGAACGTGAGGTGAGTGGTCTTGACAGGCATGGGCCCACCAACTTCTCCGAAGCTCTCCGCATCGGATCGGCAAACTGACGGGCGCCAGAGGCATCGGCCATCCGCCACCCGACTATAAGAGAGCATCATGGTGTGCTCCCCTTCTGAAAGAAACCTTTTTTTTTTTTTTTCTTTTCGTGGAGGAAACCTTCATAGGCGCCCCGCGCTCTCCAGGGAGAGGGCGCAGGGTAGTGCCGGATTCGTACCGGCTAAAACCTCCACGGTGGCCGTACTTGGCGCATGGCGGAAGGAGCCCTAGAACCGCTCATAAGCATAACATCACGAGCCCCCTCCGCGCCGAGTTCACCTCGAATTATGCGAATCTAATTAACGGTGTAATGCGCGGCCACCCCCGCCATCCCCGACGGGCCGCCGTGCAAGAAACCTGCTTCGAATCTAACCCCATCTAGTCAACAAATTATAATGCAAACGTAGACTGCGTTACGAACGTAATACAATTAATATCATACACAATGTCGAATCGAATCACGGGTACCATGTGATCGTCTGAGCCCTCTCTGTCCCACCAGATCTGAAAAAATTGTGTTAAGCGAAACAGTGTTGTTATCAGAATCACGAGTGTACAGTATAAGTATGATGTACAATGTATGTATGTATCGGGAACCTATGCGACTCCGCCCGGCTTTCAAGCCGGTCCGACCGGTCGCAGTCGAGTACCCCAGGTTCCCGGTTACCCGATGCTGACACATTCGGGTTCCTGCACATCGCTAACTTCAGACGTGTTCATACCTACGATCGTAACCATAAATTCTGAATCCGTGAATTCCTTATTTTAAAAGTTGTATTGTTGGATTCTACAAGTTGAAAACTGTGGGGTAACAAAAAAAATGTTAACAATTTTTGGTCCCCTACTGTAAAAATCAAACGATTTTTCAAGCTCTAAAATTTTTGATACGGTTGAAGTTATCCAAATTACTGATCCTGGGTTTGTGTAAAGTTTTCTAGGAAAATGGATATTGTAACAGCATTGCTATGTGTTGAAACATTAGAACACCGGGCAAGTAAAGGCTTACGCTTTCGTTATGAATGTGAAGGCAGATCAGCTGATAGCATATCGGTAAATAATACACCAGAAAACAAAACATTTTCTAGTGTGAGAGTAAGTAATAAAAATGAAAAATAGAATATATTTGGAATCAATATGGTATATAACAATAAATAATATTTATTACAAATAATTGGATACAAAGGTCAAGCTAAAGTTACAGTATTATATGTAACAAAACATCAGCTCTACAAACCTCATCCTCATAATCGTGTTGGGAAGAGAACGTATAAACGCGGTGTTTATACAATAAAAGTGCCACCAGAAGGTATGACTGTCATGTTTGCAAATTTTGGTACTTAATGTGTTAAAAAGAAAGGATATCGAGAACACGCTTAAAATAGAAGAGGAATTCCGCATAGATCCCTTTAGAAGTAAACTGAAATGGATTTATCTAGATACATTTGACATAAAATAAGTAATGTTTCATTTTTTAATAGCTAGCTTTGAACATAAGGAGAAACCTACTAGTATTGATTTAAATACATTGCGGTTGTGTTTCCAAGTTTTCTTAGGGGGAACACAGAAAGAAATGTTCAATATACTGTGGCGGATCAAGCAGCCTCAGTCGCCAAAACGGTCGAGGAACGAAAACGACGGCGGCACAAACCTCCCACGGCAACGCCGGGCTGGTGATCGCCACCAGAGGGCCAACGGCGGTTGGACGAATTTCTCTCGCTAGTGGTCGAATTGGCTCCGCATCAGAATATATACCGCAATTAGCGAGACGCCCTCTGCGTCTAAGGCAGGGACTACCGGGCATAGCCTTACTGACGAGTCCGCCGATAGTCCCAGGACGAAACGCGACGAGCGAACCTTCTTCTTTAGGAACCATCTACGAGGATCGGCCAACAACACAACACAACTGTGGAAGCGGGATCAACCGATCCCCTTCAATACCATTACCATCAGTGGTATCTGACCCTATATTTGATAAAAGCATGTTCAAGTTTATTATATTTTATATTCCGCTTTGAAAGAGAATCAGTTGTTTACTTATACTTTAAATATATAAATATTTCAGAGGTAATGTCAGATCTTGTGATGTGCGAGCTCAGTCGCTCTAATATGTCAGTGGCTGGTGGTACGAAAATGATTTTATTATACGAGAAGGTGGCAAAGGATGATATGCAAATTAGATTTTCCAAGGAAGAGGACGGACAAGTAGTTTAGGAAAGATTCGGTGATTTTAAACCCGCTCGTGTACGTAAACAGGTATGTACAATATTTAACGTTTGCGTAGAATATTACGCATTTTATATATTTTACATCTTTGTCAAGTTAATTTAATAATTTTATTTATGTTTATAAACAATAAAAATATATAGAACACCCACATATAGCATGCAGGAAATGAGGCAACCGGTACAAGTATATATTTAACTAAGAAGATCATCGAATGATGCGACAAGTAAACTGTTACCTGTTTAGATGTCTCCTGTCGATGCAAGTATCGCCACAATCGCTTCTCCACAAACGCAATCTAATATCCAAACGTTGAGGTAATTCAGAGCTTTTGTATAGCTATGGTTTAAAACGTAACACACCTGAAACAATTTTAATACATTATGCAAGCCACAAGTATCGCCAGATTGTGCGTCACCAATGGAATACAGTCCATACAACTCAGTACTTACTCAATCACAACCATCAATGTAATATCAATCAACAGGCAGTCATAACGTACAAGAATCATCAACCGGAACGTATGTACAACAATTTCCATATATAAATGGCATATCACAAGTACAGTTGCAAGAACAATTAATGTTATACAGGGTAACACCAAACCATAACGAAGGATTTCAATTGTTGGACAGTGCTGCTAATAAAAATATTTGTATTTCATATTCACTATTATATTAATATAACTGTTTTGAAATAATGAGTTATATAGTAAATGGAGTGGAAGAGGCAAGCGACACAAGAATTTTATTGTAGATATGTACAGCAGACAGTGCAATTTTGACTTGAACCTGAATCAACTTCTTTTGGCAAAACTCGTCGGTTTTGAAATTGCTCTTTCTGAACATCTATCCAGAAGATTATCCATTTCAGATTCTATCAAGGTATCAAGGTATGATATATTACGAATCTATTTATCATATGACAGGACCTATCAAATGAATGAGAAATTAATGTTATTAAACCTTTATTTTTGCGCGAGGAAGGGAAAATGCTGTTACGCGTGCTCAAACTGGACTATGTGGGTCTCGGCCGATGGGGTTGCCATACCCACTAAAAATCCCTCTTCTCTCCGCTCCTCTTCTGTGCGAGCATCATCCCCGGAACCGTCTTACGGCATTACTTCAGGGTTGGGCTTAACTACGCACCGCTCCGTCATACTTGGGTCCCATTTCTTCTTCTTGCTCCTCTTATTCTCCTCTCTTAAAATTTCTCCACGTCATTCTTGCTAGCATGATTTTTCTGCACAAAGCTTGAAACCTTGACCTTCATCTCGATTACCTTGGGGATCGGTTTGTCCGTCAATCTCCTCTCAACTCTCACTCTCTCCTCAAACTCTTCTCACGAGCAATCCCTAGTCCACAATCGGCACACCACCGCGAACTCACGCCTATCGCATCGGATAACTTCGTGGTCGCCTGTTCCTGCTTAACCACGTCAAGTATGACAGCTAGGTCGTCGGCAAATGCCACCGCGTTCAGGTGAGGAATCGCCTTTAACTCCTTTAATACCCCGAGGTGGATAGGTCGTGATAGGTGCTGAAGAAACACTCGAGTATAGTTAACAATATATTTATTAACAAATACTCTCGATATACACTTTGTGTAGAGCTTGTGGTTACAATTAGCGGTTCGCGCTTCGCGGATACAAGTTCGATTTCTAGGCGATGCGTTACGATGCGCGATTCAAGTTCGGATGATGATTGCTCAAGATGTGTCGAAGAACTTTGGTCAACTATCGCTGCTAACTATCAACTACCGACGGTCAACTCACGACTAACGACTGACCATCTTTAGCGACGAATGTAGTGTCGTTAGCTTGTTTTCCCTTGAAGAGGGTCACCCATAGCAACGCGTCGCCCTTGTCATCGTTGTACCAGTATGTCTGCTGCCGATATAGCTCCGTGATGAACACTATGTTAACCCTGGCTTCGCAGGAATACTGGTACATTAATTCTTGTGCAAGTCTGCGCCTGTTTAAATTAATTATTAGTACCTTTATCTTGTACGTACTATGTCGTTTCTCCTTCTATTCTTCACGGCCGAGCATGCCAGGGATCCGGTAACATACCTCAAGTTACTTGTATTTTCATTGGCGCAAATAGCACACCTAGGCTCCTTGGTGCACTGATTAATGGTGTGGTCCTTATCACCACACCGCCTGCACAGCTCCTTACCTGAGCTCACCACCGTACACCTTTTTGTCGCAAGGAGAGGAAAATGCTGTTACGCATACCCAGTGATGGGTTGCTGGGTTATGTGGAGCTCGGCAGATGGTATAACCATACCCACTAGAAACCCCTCCTCTATCCGCTCCTTTAACCGTACAAGCACCAACCCCGGAACGTCTCACGACATTAAATCAGGGTTGGCTTTATATTAGTACCGCACTTCTACCAACTCCTTCTAACGCCTTCTTCTTCACCCCTCAGTCCTTTCTTGTATAAGCCTAGATTTCATGACTTCATTGCACAAGGCCTGGAACTTCACCATTAGCCCGATCAAGTTGTCAATTGTCAGTGATGTGCCGACGTGATTTTCCAGCTCGGTCCTTTCCCTTATCCACCTGGAACAGTGGAACAACGCATGTTCAGCACTGTCACCATCACCATCACCTAGCAGCGGCCGTGTATTTCCTTCCTGATCACTCCTCCTTCCATTTATCCTCCATACGCTCCTCCACTGTCTCGATCCCTTCATAAAAGACCGAGGCCGGTCCTTCTCTTGAACGGGTATCGTCTCGTAAATATTCTTTTTTTATTCAATATTTCTCGGCCCGGAGCTCAACCGTGTAGTAAAGTGCGGCCCTTTGCGCCCTCTTAAGAGGATTCCTATTCTTTTTCCTTTTTACCGCCTTTGCCCATACAGGTGCCACACAACCGACTCCCAGACTCCATAATAGAGTTTCTTCGCAGAGCCGGTGGGACCATTCATATTGGGCAGCAGCGACCTCAATGTTCCCATAAAGGCATTGGCCTTGTCGCACACTTTTTCCAAATGAGCCCCGAACCTTCTGCAGTTATCTACTTAACCTTCTGTAGTATCGCAGCAATATACTACTAAATAATTAATGATGGTTTATTTATGAATGATTGGATGATATGGATGTTGATTAAACAGAAAAACGATGGTTGTTTAACATGAACTAATCGCAATAACGCACTGTACATTAGACAACTCAATAATTAATTTGCAACTCTCGTCACAGCGGATCCAACGCTCTTTCTCTCTCTCTCTCACGTGGACCTCACTCCCTCGATAACGTTAGCAACACTATCTCGACAACGCAACTCGCACTCTCTGACTTCTCTACTGACACTGCCTGTGAATTTGTCCTTTTCCTTGGCGTCCCTCTTGTCCACGATACTACACTACTTCCACCCCAAGGTATCTAATCTCCTGCTTCGTGGTCAGAAGGTGGCCCTCCATGTTCATCTCAATTGTGCAATCTTCAAACCTTTATCGGAACACCACCGCACAATCACACCCACCGCCATACTTAATTTATTTTCCGTCTCTTCCTGCTTAACCACGTCGAGAATCACCTCCAAGTCGTCTGCAAAAGCGACAGCATTCATTTTCGGAATCGCCTTCAACTCCTTTAGTAGACGTACACCAGATTCCAGAGTAGCGGTTCAAGGATTGATCCCTGAGAGACACCTGCGTACACATTCCTCCTTATCGTTCCTCTTGTCGTCCTTACTATAATCTTTCTGTCCTCGAGATAATTCTCAAGGAGCATCACCAATTTCCTGGGTATCCCTCTAGATTCTGTTTCTTCCAAGATCTTACTCCAGCTGAGAGTCTTGAACGCATTCTTCACGTACACCGCCGCCAACACACAAATCCTATTTCTTCTTTTGGACCAGTCAGCAAGATCCATTACTCGGCGCAGGGCGTCCACCGTGCTCGCTCTTTTCCTGAACCCATACTGGTCATCATGAAATGGGTCCAGTCCCATGCTTTCCTCGATCAGATTCTTAAACGTGTACTCCCAGACTTTACTAAGTGCTGGAAACACGTTGATCGGTCGGAAAGACGATGTTAACGTGGAATCTCTGTCCGGTTTAGGTATGAGCACCTCCCTCGCTATCTTCCATTTCGCCGGTCACCACCGTACACCTGGCAGCATTATATATTATTATAACATCCCACTATGTTGGGCAGAATTCTAGCCGTCGCTATTGTCAGCCCTGTTTTAATTCTGATCGGCCTATCTTTGGGTACGGTGCTCGCCGGCAGCACAACTACCGCCTGCTTTCCCATGGCGTCATCCTTAAGGACTTCGCCTGTATCCATTGCTCCTCTTTAATATTTAATCCCGTTGCTATATCCTCGATTAGTTCTTCCCTCGTAGCTATGGGGTCTATATTTTTAATTTCAACTGTCTCTCTGTTAGCCAGGGGAACTATCTCCGTACCCTGCCGCATTGCTATCTTGAGGCTGTCAGCGACCTCACCCGCCGTTACTTTACTGGTGAGTTCGATCAGGATATGCCTGGCTCTGGTCCTCCTCACCGCTGTCGTCTCCTTAAGGGCGCTCTTCGCTTCGGTCATTTCCCTGTAGGAGGGCCAATTCAATTGACGCCCTGTCCGACCTTAACGAAGAT
The DNA here is from genome assembly GCA_014737525.1 of Bombus difficillimus. Taxonomy (NCBI): domain Eukaryota; kingdom Metazoa; phylum Arthropoda; class Insecta; order Hymenoptera; family Apidae; genus Bombus; species Bombus difficillimus. Next base: position 450,816 of record JACXIT010000101.1, read on the forward strand.
CACCTCGCTCCTTCTTCTCGGTGTCCTCTCTCTAGCTATTCTTACCGGAGTCCTGTCATTAAACCCCTTCGTACCCGTCGTACTCTACATTCAATGTTATTAAACCTAGTTGGGAACGAATGGAACAATAAATGCAGGACCAAGCAACATTGAAAATATTAATGACATAGCCGACAGTTTTACAAGTATTACTAAATAATAATATTCAGCAACTGTATTCAAGAACACGAAATAAATTATTTGGAAACTTAATAAAACGTATTGCGTTTATTAAACCTTCCCAGCAACTTTAATATTTCTTTTTGTTAATTCTCGAAATATTGTATGTACATGGATGATTTTTTCATTTTATACCTTGTAAATGTTATATATAAATATTATATCGTTATGTCTGGCGCTACACAAGAACTGTAAAACGAGACAGAAAAAGAATACGTCATAACTCGCGAATAACGCGAGCCACAACTCTAAGCAAATGGAATTAAAAACAGAAAACTTATGGGAAATAAACGATACGACGCGTACAAATACTTTAATATCACAATCAAGCACACAATTGAAGACACTTACGGGTTTTCGCATTTCTCCTCCTACTGTTAGCAGAAATATCTGCTCATCTTTGGGCAATAGATTGAAACATTAGATTCAACTAGAATCAAACGTACGATAAACACTTATTATTCAAGTTATAGTACCACGCCAGAATAATTTACTTATAATTCTCAATGAGAATTGATTGTAAAATTCTTCCAAATAAAAAAAAAGTCTTTGGGCAAGACTTGCGAAACGACATTGGTTTTCACAGACAGCATTATTATAGATAACTTATACATATTTTAGATATAAAAAGCAAGAAGGAATCGTAGAAATGAAATCCATAACAGTAGGAACGTGCAGAATGTTAGTTTAAACGTCCAATAGCTACCGAAGTTGAAAATTTTTTTTTTTTTTTTTTTTTTATTTATTTTATTTTGCTTTACAATTTGTCCAGAAGGACATTTGGTAAATTGTTATATCTGTAGAGTATAGCATGTGGGTGGCTACCCCCATTGGGGTACCATCTTCGTGTTTGCTAGGTTATATCCTTTGTGAGATCTGTTGGATGTTTCCTTTTTAATCTTCTTTCCGTGTCTATTGTTTTTATCGTTTCCGCTGCCAGCCGGTTCAGGTGCGTTGCTATTCTTTCTTTGTACCTTCCTGCAAGTCTGCTAATCTCCTCGTTGACCGTTGGTATTCCCAGGTCTTGGAATGTCCTCGTTTCTAACATACCATGGGGCGTTTACTATGGTTCTCAGAATTTTGGCTTGTTGAGTTTCAATTTTACTTATATGGCTCTTTGCTGCTGTTCCCCATAGTGGGATTCCGTACGTCCAGATTGGTTTTATGATTATTTTATATATTTTTATTTTGTTTTCTGTACTTAATTTGGATTTACGACTTATTAGCCAATGCATTTGTCTTCTTGCTGTCTGTATTTTGTTTATTATTGCTTTGATGTGCTGTTTCCATGTGAATTGTTTAT
>JACXIT010000101.1:454968-475583 GCA_014737525.1 Bombus difficillimus
GTGGTTTTCATTCCTATCTCTTCGTTTGTTGGTTTGTTTTGGTCTGTTATTTCTACTCCTCTGTTTATTATGTATGTTTCGCCGTTGTTTAATATTTTTATTGGCTTTATTTGCTGCATATTATTTTTTTTTTTTTCGCTTGTTTAGCGATTGGTTATGGTAGTCACTTTGTCTTGTCACACTTACGGAGGCACTGCCTTGCACGTCCGCTTGGGTCAACTGCTCAGGCAGAACTGGAAGTTGAAAATGAAGAAGAAAAAGTTTGAAAAGAATCAGAATTAATCATAGAGTAAACGGAAATCCATTCTTCGCCATCAATGTAAATCTTCATCGCCAGTAGTTTACGATAATAACTATTGTTCCTGTTTTATAACTCACATAAAGAATCAATATCAGAGTCTTGTTAATAAACTTATGACAAAATAATTCGAATAAATCATCAATTAAGAAGATATCAGAAATATTTATGTTTTTTCGACCATTCGCGGAGAGACGCGATCGCGAGAAAGCACGTCAACGAGAGTCGTAAATTCCCGTTACGATTAGACAATCGACGCCACGAAGTGATCGATCCCCTATTTCGTTTAGGATAATAAGGGTGATTCAATTGGATTTACACTGAATTGACAGATATAACTTAACAATTATTCCAGCAGCTTTGTATTGATGATAGTTACGCTGGTGCGTAAGTACAAGTTGAATAAACGATTAATTTAAGGGTAGAGACCCGGTACAGACATGTTGACTATTTTAGCGGTGAAGAATAAGTGATCTTAGAGAGGATACTGTGTCGGAGGAAAGCTAGTGATGGGTGTGTCGAAGGGCACGAAAGAAGCTGATTTGTTAAGGATGAATTTTCATTAGGAGAGTGAGGGAAATAGACTTCGTTGTTAATTGGTCCATTTTTCGGTTCGTGGGTGAGGAAGGGTGCGAACCGTCATCGAGAGAAGTGGCGAGAGTGGGAAGTATCGTACGTGACAAAACTGACCTTCCACTATCTTCCCGGAGTAAACAATGAACTTCCAGAAACGGATTGCTAAGAACTGTTTATGCGGTTCGAGTGGCTTTAGCTAGAAATTCCCGAGATCTATGGGGGGTCCTTGAGGCTATTGAGGGTACGCAGTACGGATGTGTAGACATCTGGATACCATCCTGCCGGCGGTGTGTGGCCTGGGCTAGGTAGAGTGTCGGCCGGCGTAACAATTTATTTATTCCAAGAAAACTTTAATCCTTCCCGTGCTGGTACTCCTGCACATAGCGGGTAAGCCGAAACATGGGATTTTATTTACCAGTCGTATTGATACGCTAGTTAACGATGAATTAGAACATCGAGGATACAACGGTTTGAAAATTCAAAGTAGTGCCGCGCTTTAGAAGGGTGCGACAAGTTTTTAAAATCATTCCATTCAGTCGTTTGCCTTGTTAAAAAAAAAAATAAAATAACGAACGAGAATCGAACTAATCGAAATAGTTCAACGACTATTTCTGGTGGCAGCAACTACCGTTTTGATTTAAATATAATTCGAGAAATCTAAGATTCAACACGTAGCGGTTACGAACATCGAAGATCAAGACCAGATCGTAACAATATGTACGCATACGTACTCATTTTATTTAATCGCTTTTATATTAGGTCATCCCATAAGTTCGCGCCGTTTTTCGAGCGGTTATATATGTTAAGATCGTTTACATACCTTTCAGTTTCATGAAAAAATGTAATCCCCTTCTCGTTGTACAACTTCTTCCCATTTTTCTGGTAGGGCCATTATTCCGTCTCGATAAAAGTTCTCTTGTTTTTCTTTAAAATAATTTTCTAAGCTATTTTTTAGAATGTCGATATTTTCAAATTTTTTACCTACTAAAAAGTGTTGTAATGCTCTGAACAGGTGGTAATCAGATGGGGCAATGTCCAGGGAATATGGGGGATGTGGTAAAATTTCCCAATTAAATTCGGACAATTTTTTTGTAACGCTTTTCGCGACACGCGGTCTAGCGTTGTCGCGATGGAAGATAACGTTGTTCCTATTCGCTAAACCTGGTCGTTTTTCAGCTAGTGCTTCCCTTAATTTTTCTAACTGAGTGCAATATTTGTCCGAATTAATGGTATCACCNGCTAGATAAAAGTTCAAAATAGAGTATTCCTTTATAATCCCACCATACGCACGAAAGAACTTTACGCGGATGTAACCCTGGTTTTGCACAGCGTTGAGGTGGCTGATTTCGTTGGGACCAGCTACGTTTCCGTTCAGGGTTTTCGTAAAGTATCCACTTTTCGTCACCAGTTACCAAGCGTTTAAGGAATGGCTCGTGTTCATTACGCGCAAATAATGACATGCACGCTGTCGTTCGTTCAAGACGGTTCCGTTCCGTAAGTTCATGGGGCATCCAAACGTTCAACTTTGACACCATCCCCATTTTTTTTTAACACCTATGCATTAACCTAGGTATTTTCAGAACATTTGACATCTCTTGAACCGTCAAACTTCGTGATTTTTCAACAAGATCCCGAATTTAATCTTCGTCCGTCCGAGGAGGACGCCCGGAGCGTTCCTCGTCTTCTAAACAGAAATTCCCAGCTCTAAAACGTTGGAACCACTTCCTACAGGTGCGAGATGAAAACGCATTTTCTCCGTAAACAGCACGTATGTTTTTCGTGGCAATTGTTACGGAACTTCCTTTCCGAAATTCATATAATACGAGATGTCGAAAATGGATACGCATTTCACTCATGATGTTTTACTGTTAGAAGTCACTGTGTTCGCTATATTACGATCTTATACCTACAAAAATCTGCTCTAGCCTGTTCTCGATCAGCTAAGCTCAAGCGCATTGGTCCCTTATCGCCGTATGTTTATAAATCGACACATGAAATGTATACACAAAAGTCGGCACGAACTTATGGGATGACCTAATATTTCTATTTCTATGAAAAACAATATATTTCATTACTTATATTGTGTTCTTAATTTTCGTGATTTCCATGTTATGAAACTGGTAGACACTATTTCAGCGTTTACAACTGATGGACAGAGTTTGCGGGCTGTAAATAATTATTTGTCACTAACAATACATTGCGTAACAAAAAACTATAAGATGTGACACTATATATTAAAGTTATGTCATTTAGAAGAATCACGTACTGCGGAAAATACTAGAAATACATTGCTATAATGTTTACGTACACAGAAGTCACATGAAATTTACAAACCATTAATATTTATAATTGATAACAGCCGACATACTGTAAAGGCAATCGAAAGCTGTACAGATAGAAAATTAATACCTTATTTCGCACATTGTTCTCAATTGACAAAAAAGATCAATGAGAAGATAATTTCCCGCGTACATGGTTGTAAACAAAAAATGCAGAAACATTGTTGCCTTTTTCTTAGGATTGACACCCCAAAAAGAAAGGTTTTATAGGTAAAGGGTTTTATAAGGTACAGATACAAGTGCAGATAAATCCGAATGAGACGCCTTTGAAATTATGGCAAGATGAATACATGATGGGATTCTATGTTCATAATATTAAAAAGATTAATTAAGTTATGAAGACTACTTAATTTTATGCGCGAGCCTCGTGTTTTCACCAGACGATTGCAGGTCCCTGCACACTGCCGAAACTTAGAAGCTAGAAAGCGCACACGGTCCTGTGCTCGTGTACCTCAATTTTTTTATTTTATTTTTTTTTTTTTAATAACTGATACCTTGAATTATGATTACCTGACATGTAATTACAACGTTTTTTTTATTTAAAATTGCATTCAACCATCAGGGTTAACAAATTACAATGAAATTGATCATATTCTTACATCAAGGCCCATTTTATACCTCATCCGGTAATTTTCATTTTTAATGTATTGAACATTTCAAAATTTATTGACAGTCATTTTTTACGAATTAACTGCTATTACCTAATTGTTTATTCTACAGCTGTGAATACGTTGAATCTAAGAATAAGTAACAAGGAAAGCAATTGAGATACAATAAGACATGTGATAGAATTCATATTTGGACAAACTGGTTTAAAAAAAAAGTAGAAATTAATTGTAATCAAAATTGCTCGAGTTTTTTTATAATAAACTTGGCAATAGAAAATAAAATACAAGTCGCAGAGAAGATAACTTTATGGAACATAAAGAAGAAAAAATAAAGACATTTTTCGAAAATAATGTATCTAGAAATAGAAAAACATTCTAACAGATTTCCTATATTATCAAAAACAGGTTACATGACTATACATGGCTATATCTGTCACACAACTACTAGCGAGAGACTGTTCTCCGCGATTGAAAATACTACTATCTGAAAATGTAGAGAAATTGGCATTTTTACATGAAAATTCAATATAAAAAGTTATCCTATATAATAAAACTATTAATAAAACTTATCTTCGATTTAGATTAGTAAAAAATAAGTAAAGATTTGAAGTGGTGCATTATCGATAATCGAATTATCGATATCGATATCGATCGATTCACTATTGTTTCTAAAAGAAATATAATTATATATATTAAGGATTTTAGTCTGTAGGGCTGTATTGTGGATTAAATAAAAAGAAACAGACTTTACTTAAACGAAAAGAAATTATTATTATGAAAACAGAAATAACTATTGGAAGGAAATTAACTTGATACACTACAAACACCAATTGTACACATTCATTAATACAATATTCGCAACTAGCTGCTGAGAGTTTCGAATTACAATTATTATTCGCCGCTTACATCCATGTTTCATGCGCGTGAAATCTATCGATCTTCACTATGTCGGCTTACACAACAAGATCGTTTTTTTATTTTTGAATAACTCATGACATGTATATTATTTCCCTTCGACTCTATTTGCTGACAGATTATTTCTATACTTACTTGCAAATAACTCGTAATAGTTCACGATATTTTAAACAATATTTCGAACGAACGTTTCTTCGTTACTTGCCGCTGTGACATCGACCTTAATCTACGTCAGAGATAAGATTTCCTCCCCTATTTTCGGACTCTTTTGCACATGGCACCATCTTATCGTCATAACCTACACCGAGCCCCTCAACATCCCCAAACCAAAACATATATAAGCCGAGAATTCAACAATCTCAGGCAGTTCTTGTTCTGCCTTTCTCTGATTCTGTATATTATACTACCTCTGTAAGACTATTGTAATCATTGAATTTATAATAAAGTTTGATAAAAGAAAGTTAAGAGTCGGGCTATGGTCCAACCTTCTTTTTTTATAATCTAAGTCACTAGTTTACGTGATACCACCATGGAAGTACATAGATGCAGAATACTATATAGCATTTCGTGAGTTGAGCATTATGAAGCTCGTGCAGCGCACTCTTGTTATCTGGAAGTGAAAGAACAAATTTTCTTTTCATTGCGAATTTAAAAATATCTATATATGCGTTTCTATATTAGCACCAATATGGAGATGCTATTACTTAATTGAAATACTACAAAATTTGGTTGAAAAATAGCTTTTGATGCGTAGAATCCAAAAATGCAAGTTTGAAGTTACAAAATTTACTGGTTCAGATGTTATGACTATGTAAAGCTGAGCGTTTTTAGCGTATTTTACACGTTACTCTGACGCCATTTCGACTTCTATTCATTCTTTGTCCAAAGAGTGGACTGCACAGATGCACTGATTGATCTTTACAAATGAGGAATTACATGCTCTAGACTTACTGACTTCGGGTTGCTTCTATCAATGATGTCATCAAATCGATATTGTTATGACGACAAAATCGTTGCTACAAAAATTGGCACAAGCGATCGGCAAATTCATGTAAGCGACCTCTTCATCTCATCCAATCCTTAGCTGACCGCCAATTGGATTCTATTTTTTTTTTTTTTTTTTTTTTTTTTTTTTTTTTTTTTTTGTATACATATCATCAAGAACTATAGTTAAATTGACCAAAAATTAATTTGTACTAACATAACCAGCCACTTCATGACGGCTGAGAAGTAAATACTAACCCAAACTAAAATCAATCTTAGCTTACCTATAAAATCCATATTATGATCGACTATTCTAAGTAGGTATCTCTCTGCAATCAGCATGGCATAACTTTTGAAACAGTAAATATAGATTTCACTATCTACGATAACATTTCCTTTTATTGCTAAAACTAATGTCTTCACCTTAGCATTTTACATTAATACCATCCGTTTTTTCTTTTTTTTTTTGGGGGGGGGGAGTATTTACCAGACCCAAAATTCAATGACTTACAACTCTGCTGCCACGATTATATTTTTGTTTGTCGAATTTGGCTTGGTCAATCTATAAAATAATATGAAAATAGAAGCAGTATTCAAATAGAAATAGTACAAAGAAATAAGTAATACAAAAATTGAAATATCGAATTCTTACATAAAGTACCTGAACAATGGTTGAAGATCCAGCTCACAAAATCCTCCTGTAATTTCGGTTTCCCCACATTATATTTAAAAAGTGCCCCACTATCATCTCTCGGCGATAATAGAACCACACAGCAATTGTTGCAAATGATAGTAGTACCACAAAATCATTGCCTAATGTGAAATCGCTCAATTCATGAACGGTATTCGTGCATGAAGAGTCTCGAGCAAAACAGTATATCAATCTGAAAAATTGAATAATTTTTAAAATAGCTTGGATAATATGTTAAAATTGCGAAGATAAGCTTAAAACTTACATGACCGCTTTGTCAAAAGGCAAGGGAATTTCCTCAAAAAATTAATCGTGTTTACATATTATATGGTCTGCTTTTTTGACGGCCAAGAGGATATCGAAATCAGCCAAACCTGTGCTTTACCTCTTCACATAACGTAATCGGTTTCCGATGATAATGACAGTATTTATCAGCGTGTAAGAGCCCATACTCACGAATCCAAGCAATGGCTGCTTTTTTTGAAGCGGGTTGAATTCCATTTCGTAGATTCTATTTTTTGAAAGTAACACAGTAATATAACAAAACAAGTAATAAATGAAAAAGAAGAGAGACAAAAAATAGAAAACTACAAAAAAGCGATCAAAGAAAAAAATGAAACAAAAAACATGCGTAACGATCGAAAAGAGCACAAATGAATACTTCGGACGCTTTGGAAAATCTATTACCTGCAGGCTTTGAGTCATGTTAGGGCGGAAAATCAAGCGTGTACAGAATACACTTGACTTAACTCACCAAAATGGCCGTCACTCACGTGCAGCCAGTAACTCCACGGGTTCCACAGATTGGAAGAAGAGAGGAAGTCCACTAAGGTAAAATTCAACCCAAAACTATATTACATTAGTTTCAAATCTATCAATTTTTTCTGAATGTTGAAATAAGCATATTTTTAGAGGAAAAAGCGATCTTTCCCTTGTCTCGAGTCCTATTTGCTTTTCATATATCCATTTAAAAACTTAAACCAAAACTTCCAAGATCTTCTATTATCTTTTTACGAATCATAAATACTCATGAATATAGAAATGCGTCTATATAAATACTACAGCTGACTACAGTAATTTAAATGGATATCCTATTACAATAGGTGGCGCTTCTTTAAGTTTAACCATTTTTAACATAGCTTGTACTTTCTTTCTATCTACGTGTTATATGTATATACAATATGAAATGATAGTATAGCACATACAATTACTAATATATTTTACAAGGATTGGTGTATTCACGAGGTGGTTTATAATAGACATAGAACAAAATCTTTTACAATGGATAAGCATATAAAACCTTTGACAAATCACAATGTGGATTCTCAGTTTATGGCTATGTTAGCTGCAATAATCGCAATTATTGTAACTATAGGTAATTATATATAATACTCATAGGTTATGAATTCCTTATGTTTTGTATCCAACATCTGTGGTTATGCATTAAATATTAAATAAAACATCAGATTTGAGTCATAATCTGCATGAGAAATATGTTTTCTGACTTTATTATCACATTATTCAAAATAACATCATAGTTTTCTTTTTTTGTAACAAGTAAAACAAAAAATATGTCTGTTTAAATGCTTTTAATAAATTATATTCTTAAATTATATATATACAACTTGAAATTCACAGATATAGAGTAACAGAGCATATCGCTCTTTAAATTTGCACATGTATTATTAAATAGTTTTTGCTAGATTTTAATGTCCATGAATAACATGAACAGTCTCATAGTTTCATTTCTAACATTCTACAGACATCATATTCATTTGTTTAAAAAAAATGTATATCGTTATAGCCACAGTAGTTAATGAACATTATAGATATAGCTGCAAGTAATGAAACAAACATACTATTGTAATTGTATATATAATATAAAAATAGGTACATTTTTGTGTAAATATTTGCTTAGGCTTTTATCCTAAAATTCATAAGCCTATGTCTGTAGAGCCATTTGTTTGGTATTAACAGCTCAATCTTAAACATTACTACTACTTATATAAATTTCTATTCTATTCCTTTGCTTAGTGTTATTTGCCATATGGCACAAGAGAAGGTCTATAGGAAACAGTATATTATTAACTGGTCTTAGCGATGCTGGTAAAACACTGATATATGCACGTCTACTTTGTTCTAAATTTGTTAAGACACATACATCTGTAAAAGAAAATACAGGAGACATCATAATCAATAATGTAAGTTTTTACATATATTTTCATTGTCTCTTGAAGCATGAATTTTGACATATCAGAAACATAGGCCTCTAAAGTGTTAATTTATTTAGCGGTCCTTAAAGATTGTTGATATACCTGGACATGAACGTCTGCGTTATAAATTTTTTGATCAATTCAAGTTATCCGCAAAAGGTCTTATTTATGTGATCGATTCGGTGACTTTCCAAAAAGATATCCGAGATGTAGCGGAGTAAGTACGCACAAGTGGTAAGTCATCACATCCTGCAATGAGAATAATAATTACTGAATTTCAGATTTTTATATAACTTACTCTGTGATCCTGCTGTACATAAGAAATCTATACTTGTATTATGCAATAAACAAGATCAGACTATGGCAAAAGGTGCAGCTGTTATAAAGACTCTATTAGAGAAAGAAATGAATTTACTACGTATGACAAAAACAAGTCAATTAGAAGCTACAGATGCATCAGCAACAAATGTTTTCCTTGGCAAGCAGGGGAAAGATTTTGACTTCTCCCATTTGGATACAAACATTGAGTTTGCTGAATGTAGTGCATATAATAAAGATTCCAAAACTTCTGCGGGTATCGAGCAATTAAATAATTGGCTAAAGAAAATTGTATAAAAATATCCTTTCGCTTATTAAAATAAATTATTTGTTTTTAACTTTTTAAACTATTTTATTATTTTTATGCTATAAACTGTACTCATATTGAAAGAAAAAGAGACATAAAATTAATTTTCACGTGTCAATATTCAACATTCCTAACCTAATTTTGTCATAACAAAAACTTATTTATCTTAAAATATTTTTCTATCACTTTCCAATTCAAATATAATTTGGAAATCTATATCTTAACAGAAACCTTTCATTGGTTATAACAACTATTGTTTACACACAAATGTGAGAATACAATTTAATTCACAGTATTTACACAAAGTAATTGTTTTACATAAAATTAATCTTATATATAATTAGATTCTGTAGTTTCCACGTAATATAATTAAATATAATTGAAATAAAATCTTATAATTTTGTTCTAACCTAACGATGTTATCTATTACTCGACAGAAACAATTAATACGTATTAATACGTATTTCTCAACTATATAACACTTCATAAAATTTAAACAATTTCGCCCTTACGTCCAACATTAAGCACATACAATTTACGTACATAAATATCACATTAGAAACATTCTTCCAACTACAGGTAACCAGATAACCAACGCAACTGCATAAAAACCAGTACTACTTAATATGAAAAGCAAATGGCGTTTTATTTAAATATTTTTAAAATACTTTTTTTTTGCTAAACAAAAAGGTAATATATCGTAAGTATATCATCTTTGTGCCAAAGATGAAGTAAACGATACTTTACACGTATAATTATTTTTAAAAAATATCTTTATGTTTAAATTGTGTTTCTTGTATATATGTATTATATCATGTATAACGTAACAAATTCTTATGCTTTCTGATACGTATGTATGTATATAAATCATATTATTTTTCAATAGCTAACGTCATTTAGTTAATTGTTTGTATCATCTCTATACTAAATAATATTTCCCTTTATAATATTTTTTTTATAATGTATTCGTATATTAATGGGATGATTACATTTAACTTATATCAATAAAGTGTGGAGTTACATCAATATAATGTGGATTATTGGAAGGAATAATAAGCTTTGATTGTAGAAGATAGTAATTTTTGAGAAAAAATGAAATTTATTGAAAACATAGGTATCTTATATTTTTGTTATCATAAAAATCACAACACAACAATAATTTCCAGGACTGAGTTGGTTAATCTCAATCTTGAAATAAAATACCCGCAACATACCTATATGTAATAAATAATGTAGTAATACAGTACATCGATTACAATAGAAGATAAATAATGTAATTACGCAATTGAAAGTTCATATTTTAAGATTGTTTACACATATAACATTACTATAGCGTAGCAAATATTTTTTAAATCAAAATTGCGAAGTACATAAACGGAAAAACTGTTTTGATGATTAAGCATACTATATTCGAAAATGTAACAAACAACTGACCTAATACGAATTAAAAATTCTAAATCTAAAAATATTAGATTTACGCACAGTAAGTAAACCTCTGGCAAGACTTACTAAATAATAAACCAGCAAGAAATCTTTATATATAGCTCGATCGATAATTACAAGTCGCGGAGAACAGTTTTGTTGTGCTATGTTCGATAATATAAAAAATCTCTTACAATATTTTTGCCATCAATTTGTAATATTGTTACTTTTAGGTATATTATTTTACGAAATATGTCGTTACATCTTCGTCTTTACGTTCAATAAGGTTATTTTCTGTGCGACTTGTATTTCATTTTTTCTTGCTAATTTTATCATTAGGAAGCTTAAACAAATTTGATTTTGGTTTCCTATAAAATAAAATGGTAATTATTTACAAAGCGCATTAACTAAATATTCGAAAGATATTCGGAAATATTCGAAGGGCGTGAGAATCGCTTTCACCTTTCGACTTAACACCCTTAGCCTCTTATGTACGGCTAAATTTTATGCGGGGCTGTTTCTCTGTACGGCAGAGTTTGACGCGAATTACGCGTAATCGATACAGCACTGCAATGTGTGACGGTTAATGCTGTTCTCTACACAAACACATTGGAACTAATTTTTTGATAACTATATTATAATTTTTCTTAAAAGTATGATGCATATACTTTAACTTTAATAATTTACTGTAATAGGTAATACTACAATTGAGTGTGATATATTTTAGAGCACAGTACGTCGCAATTTTATACTTATGGGCGCACTTAAGACTATTGAGGGTACGCAGTACGGATGTGTGAACATCTGGATACCATCTTGCCCGTGGTGAGTGGCCAGGCTTAGGTAGAGAGTCAGCCGACGTAACATCCTTCCCCCGTTGAGAGGGTACCGATCAAAAGTTTTGCAAAGATAAAATTAATTGGAGCTGCCGTCCAACTGTTTGTCGATTGCTGGTTGTCCGTATTCTGCTGGATCGGATTGGCTCGATGGTAGGACGAGCCGCGTGGCACCTCGATCCAAGATGCTCGTTGCCGTATGAACTGTGGCTGTCTGGATGATGCTGTCATCGCCAGGATGAATTCGATGATATGGCCGAAAGGCCATTGCGTTGAGGGCACGTTATCTGCCTTGTAGTCTGGATTGCCGTGGTTCTCAGCATTGCCAAGAAATTTGCCGTAGAAAGTCACGATCCAGGAAGTGTCGTGAAACCGCTCGGCCCATGAAGTATCGTGGAACACCTCGACATAGGAGGTGTCGTTATCTGTCTCGCCGATTTCACAGAGGCAAGTGAAATCCGTACGTCGATGCGTTGTGGATGCGTAAAGGAGATCTATGGGTGAGTGGGGCATGAGGCTCCCCCCACTGATCCATCCGTATCGAGTCTTTTCGATGATGCTTGGTCGTAGTACCAGCTTGGCTACAACTTTTGAAAAGACAAAATCAGAGAATTCTTGCCTTTCGTTTGGTTAGATTTCTTCCACTCGATTGGCTGTGGTGGATTAGGATTTACAGCTACAGACGTATGTAGACATCCTGCTTCGTTGTGTGTAATAGCGTCCGCTGGTTTCACGTAACTCGGACCTTTATGCTTAGACTTTGGTTTTAAAGGGCAGTCGTGTTCTGAGTTCATCAGCACTATACTTGTTTTCCTTCTGAGATGTGTCCCGATGCTGGGACTGTGCAAGAGATGCGCTGCTGCGTCCTTCCTGGCGAGTTCATCGGTGGGAGACTAGGTGCACCGATTTGGTTGTTCGGAAGGGTGTGATAGTTCGGACATTGGAGAATGTCCCGGTGTTGTTCGATTCGGGTTACTTGCAGGTGTGGCCCCTTTCGGCCATGGCGAAGGCGGTGTCTTCACGTTAGGTCCCGGAGAATAAGTTTCCGACCTGACATTTATGTTAGGTGTTACAGGTGACGTGATGTGGGACAGGTTATTAACCGTCGAGGTATTGATCGAAGAAAACCTGTTCGTGGATATTTCGATCATCGTGAATTCTGAAGAGTCTGTCGTAGGGTTCGACTCTAGATTGACCTCGGCATGATTGATAGGATTCAACCCGTTACTCCCTTCGTTACGAATTACAGGGCATCGCACATCCTGTAACTGATTCGGAGAGATAACTGTCCGTGCCGGCTTGTCACCTAATGAGGTTTTCTCTTTCTTCTGGTCCATAGGATCGTGAGCGGTTGGCTGATTCAAGGTGTTTGATAGTGTTGAATTCAATCGTTGAGACAATGAGAACGCGAATTTAATTGTTGCGAAGGCGTGTGTGAGTGACGAACTACGGGTATCACGCAATGAGTCGCGCGTGTCATGCAACAAGATCCGCGTGTCATGCGACGGTATCGGCGGTGGATTCCGTGAGATCTTCCATCGGCAGAGAATGATCATTGGTACTGTTGCTATTGACAGTATTCTTACGTCCCTGGAAATGGTTAGACGTATTGCTGTTGCCCTTGGGTATCGACGGGGTTGCTGCTCGTGCTCTCGTTGGGGACAGTCTATCCGTATTGATAGATCGTTATACTGGTCCCTTATCGGGAAGCTACTTGCTTGTGCCTCTTCGTCTAATATTTCTAGTTCGAGTTGGATGGCTTCGAACTGATCCGTATCTTCGATCAGCTGTTCCTTGTAGTATATTAAAACGGAACTTTCCTGATGACCGGATTGTTCATACTCGTCCAGTCTTTTTCATAAGTACGTGAAATATATTTGCGCTGGGTATAGTCCTATTGGGATATTTTTCGACGTATAAACTTTGCGCTTTTGTACTATTGCCTAAATTTATACATATTGTAATAAATACGGCTACAATATAAATACTGCTACACTATATACAATACTCACTACCCGCATAATACACGCACTACGCAGATTGCACACACAATACGCCCAAATAACTAACTTATTATTTTTACTTCTTTGGAAGTTTCTCGTCGACTGTCGGAATGATTCTGTTCTTCCAAAACTGTTTTAGCCTCTTGCTTCAAAATGTCTAAAACACGGCATTGTAGTGATGGAGAGTTCATTCCGAAAGAAAAATTTACGGTACGCTTTGCCAATGCTTTCAACTTCGTTGCATAATTCGGTATTATCTCAGAACGGTCATGATATTTGAGAAATTCTTTTTTGAAGCAAGAATGTGGTATGGAGGAAACGAATAGGCTGTGCTCCAGATGTGTTTAAAAAAAGTGCTAACTTATTTTGCACAATCTGCAAACTTTACATAGCTAGAGATTTATTATAGATGGTCATTAGATGATGAGTAAACTTTACCTTTACCAGATGGGTTTCGAAAATATCTCATTCTTCCTTTTATGATCGTAACATATTTTAAGCGTGGAAAGAAAAAGATTAGAAATATGTTCTAAAAAAAAACTCTAACATAGGAAAGAAGAATTAATTTGACATTTTGTGATGTGAAGTGAATATTTACCGGAAAACCTAAAGTTAGTTTTTCAACAGCTCTTACAAAATGTCAAATTAACATTTGAATTGAGTGCTCCTTTGTTCACTGAACGCTCCGCTGCTTGGACTGACCTCTTTTCGTTCGTGTAAGGAGGTTTGCTCACGTGCAGGGGTATTTTGGCGGATTATTAATCATCAGTAACTAAAAAGCACAGGTGAAAATGAAATATTTTCATTCTTGATTTTCGTCTTATTTTGGCTTCAAGAATCACCCCTTAAATCTCTTGACACCTGAAGCCGAACATCTTGTATATCAACTTAAACTGTATTTGTCAATTTACTTTCTATTATAGCATAACGAAAATGTTATCAATTTCTGAAATCTTTTTTATACTTTATCTTATTTATTCTTATCTCTGAAATCTTATTTATTACTTTATGTTACGTCCCGGGATCTACCATAAATCATAATCCATCCCTCGGTCAAAATAGCCACCACCTGTATAAACATACTTATTTCGATCCGCAATAATCCTAAGGAACCGTCATCTTGCTAAAACTATAACTAACAACGAACGTGTCACGTAAAATAATAAAAAAGGAAAGGGAAATCGAAGATGAAAAATAAAAGATACAAATAAAGAAATAAAAAGAGAGAATTTATTTCTTAACACTTGGTTTACACTAACTACACTTTACTTCTGAACTCCAGGAGCGACATTTCAAGACTGAAGCTCTTACAATTTGACTTTCGAACTGATCTGTTTCTTTTCTTTGTCATCCCTCATTATCCCCACTATCCACGCGTTTGTTAGGCGTTCTCGAATATTCGGCGAAAGGACCGTTGGGATATTGAGGCACCTCGCTTCGTCGACATACATTGTCGCCGAGTGCCGCCACATCTTTATTTCTGTCATCAGCCCATCGGTTCCGAAGCGCCGCCTGGTCTCTGATGTAGATTGAGATGTGGTTGATGTTACAAACGCGACGCATTTCGCGGCCCTCGCACAATTCTTTTTCCAGCGGCTTCTTTGGTATTTACTGTAGTATCCCGGTAAGATCGTTTAAGAAAGACCGACGAAATATATACAGTGTTGTGATGAAACGTAAGTGCCGACAGGCCGAAAGGGTCGGCAAACTTCAATCGGCCTAATGGCCCATCAATATGCCTTCGGTCCTTCAGTCAAATAGCTACTCGGAAGAAGGCGTACGTGACCATGATCGCGGACGATTACGGAACACGCGCGTGGTGGAGGTATGAAAAGACAACAAAGAGATGGGAGAAAATCGATTAACAATCAGTTATTAGTCAAGAGTCTAGTTGTGAATCGTCAGTTGAGTCGAGAGAGAGTTGCGAATTGATTAACACATCTTCAATCAGTCAACATCTCTTTCATATGCTGAGATATGCAAAATAAATACTAGAAATGTGGACTCATAAGAGGATAATAACGAGGAATGGAAAATT
The DNA here is from genome assembly GCA_014737525.1 of Bombus difficillimus. Lineage (NCBI taxonomy): Eukaryota > Metazoa > Arthropoda > Insecta > Hymenoptera > Apidae > Bombus > Bombus difficillimus. The sequence continues at coordinate 470,517 of JACXIT010000101.1, forward strand.
CAGGAAAGAAGAAGTGGAAAAAGGAAAGAGACGGAGAACTTGGATAATAGAGAGTTAAACAGTAATGAAAGAATAAAAATAATAAAAGAAGGGGAAATTATTAAAAAAAGAAATAGACCTGAAGCCATTATGGTTAAGGTAGACAAATCCAGTCAATGGATAGGAACATACAAGATATTAATGAAGGCCAGGGAAGCATTAAAAGAAGCAAGTGGAGTCAGAAAGATTAAGTAAAAAAACATTTTAATAGAACTGAACATAAAACATCACCCGTAGAGGTAATAAATAATATTAGAATGGTGACTGAAAAAAGGTTCCAGCTAATACCTTTACAAGACAAAACCTCCCTAGAAATAAGAAATATAGACCCACTTATATCTAGGGAGGAACTAAAAACAGAACTAAGTAAGGAACTTAAAATAAAAGAAGAAGGTTGGGTCGATATTAAAACGATTAAGGCAACACAATGGAGGACACATCAGGCGATTGCGATGATACCATCGTCCTATGTGCCAGATGATAGTAAAATAATAAAAATCAGAACGGGGTTAACCATCGCTGCAGCAAGGGTCATTCCCAAAATAAAAAAATGCTTCAGATGTCACATGATTGGACATACGACTGTGGTGGCTCACGACAATAAATACAACCACGTGATATCAACTAACACAGGACGACGGTAACGCAGTGGTTACCGCTTTTGGTTACGAACGTTCGGGACCCGGGTTCGAATCCTGCTGACGGCCCGTGTCTCATTTTTACTTAAATTAGTAATAATACAGCAGTACCTCAGCAGCGGCATCTACATTCAACTGCTACAACTCAGCAGCGACCTCTACAGCCAACTACTACAACTATTACGGTCAGGCCGCTATAAAATGGATGCGACCGTGATAACACTACACAGAGTCTCCATCATCATGAATCTACGACTGTGGTCCTAGCCCATCGTCGCGGGGACGAACACAGACGGCCCTCCCCCCATCCTTCGGTAAACCTCGCAGGAGTGTGATATAGCCAGAGCAGAGTCCCATGGGCAAAAATCACCTCTGCTCTACACATCATACCGAAGAGGATAGAGGCCTCCGGTCGATGCATTACTTTACATCGAAACGTCAAATCCCCGGATGTTGAGAACTCTGTTGCAAAAACACAAAAAGAAGAAAACGTTTTCTTCTTTGTGTTTTTGCGAGAGAGTTCTCTACACCCGAGGATTTGACGTTTCGATGCAGAGTAGTGCATCGACCGGAGGCGTCTGTCCTCTTCGGTATGACGTGTAGAGCGGAGGTGATTTTGCCCATGGGACTGCACAGGCTACATCACACTCCTGCCAGGTTGCCGAAGGATGGGAAGGGCCGTCTGTGTTCATCCCCGCGACGATGGGCTAGTACCACAGTCGTAGATTAATGATGATGGAGACTCTGTGTAGTGTTACCACGGTCGCATCCATTTTTCGCTGTCGACCACGTCGGGGTCACCATTTTATAGCGGATAGGGTGACGTAGGAAGGTTTTATATGTGTGATAATAATTAATGACACCGATGGATTGCTGTAGTAACCGTCAAATGTATTCGGAATAATTTAAAGATATAAATTATATAAAATATATAAATAGTTGATAACACTAGACTGAATAGTCGGATACAATAAATACGCGACGTAAATGCTAAGACGATATCTCGATAACGCTCGTGCTGATTATACTGTAGATTACTGACCCGCTGGTAATAGCTAACTAACTGACTCACGAGCGTGTCCGCTATTTTATACTGGTCGGGGGAAATCCGAATACATTTGACGGTTGCTACAGCAATCCATCGGAGTCATTAATTATTATCACATATAAAACCTTCCTACGCCACCCTATCCGCTACATTGGTGATCCCGACGTGATCTGAACGAAACATGGCAAACGCCAATGAAGACACCAAAACCTCAGATATGGCCACGATTATCATACCTCCGCTGCATCCAGCGAACATCGAAGTTTGGTTCGCTCTGTTGGAGACGCAACTGGATGCCAATAACGTCATATCCGACAAGTTGAAATTTGCGACCCTCACCAGGTCTCTCGACGATCCCCTGCTTGATCAGGTCAAAGGAGTCATGACGAACCCTCCCGCCTCCGGGCGGTATGAGAAAATGAAGGTCGAACTCATCCGCGTCCTTACCGACTCCAATAGTGATCGAGTAAAGAAACTGGTGGAAGGCGAAGTCATGGGCGACCGCAAGCCGTCTCAGTTTTATCAGGCTTTGAAAAGTCTGGCCAGCCCGCTGGCGACGGAGGAATTCATCCTGAACTTGTGGAGGAATCGACCCCCGGAGAAAATTAGGGGAGTCCTCGCAGCGGTGGACGACACAAATATCGAAAGATTACTACAGGCAGCGGATAATATAGAGGCGGCGTTCTCTCAAACTAGCTCCTGCACTACCTCCAGATTAGCAATTGTTTCGGAGCCGTCGGTCCAAAACTCGGCAAATAGCGACCCCGTGATCGCCGCTATTGATGCCTTAGGCGAACGGTTGGGTCGTATGGAGATGAGAATGGACAATAAGCCAACCGGCAATTGTTGTCGACCGTGATAGCGAGGCCGAAATCGCCGCCGTTCGCGCTTACGAGAATCACCACGGCGAAGCGGACTTTGTTTTCATCATGAGCGTTTCCGCAAACGCGCGTTACGGTGCAACGCTCCTTGTAAGTGGAAGTCGGGAAACAAAGCCGGCCGTCCGTGAATGCGGCGCACGACGACGGCTTGCAGACTCGCCGCATTTATGTTATGTTAAGGATATTTGTACAGACGACGCGTATCTAGTGGACACTGGTGCCGACACATGCGTGTATCCGCGCAGTCGTTTAGCTATTACCAGCGAGTTAGTTATTACCAGCGAGTGTTATGAACTATTTACATATTTTATATAATTTATATCTTTAAATTATTCCGAATACATCGGAGTCATTAATTATTATCACACATATAAAACCTTCCTACGCCACCCTATCCGCTACACGACCAATCAATACAGGGCTGTAAGCTTGGCAACAGAAGCGAACTATTGGTGAAGCAGAGATAGACAAAATTAGGACAAAAATGAACAAATATCGAAGGAAAGCTATTAGAGCCAAAAAAAGAAACAGCGAGAATTACAACGAATTATTGAGTATTTACAAAAAAAAAAAAAAAAAAAAAAAAAAAAAAAAAAAAAAAAAAAAAAAAAAAAAAAAAAAAAAAAAAAAAAAAAAAAAAAAAAATAAAAAAAAAAAAAAAAAAAAAAAACTAGGAAAGAATTAACCAATGAAATCAAAAAGAGCAAAGTAAAAGCATGGAATGAGTTCTGTGCCACTTTAGAATGGGACCCACGGGGTAAACCGTACAAAGCGTCATGGCAAGAATAGTAAAAAATAGCTAAGAAATAAAATAGTAAAGAATACCAAAGGACATACCCTTTATAAGAATAGTAGAAATAATAGAAACGCTATTTACGACGAAACTGACATCTCAGGCAGGGGAAATTTTACACAATAATAACAAAAATGAAATAAGTACTGACTTAACGATCAGTAATGAAGACATAATTGAAGCAGCCAGAAAGATAAAATCTAAGAAAACAGTTGGGTAGGATGGAGGCCCAACTAATATTATTAAGTTGATTGCACAGAAGAGAACGAGTGAAGTATGCTAAATGTTTAATAATAACACCGAGGATGAGAGAATTCCGGGAATATTGAAAATAACTTGGATTTCTACTGAAATCTGGGAAAGATCCATTGCAGCCCAGAGCGTATAGGCCGATTAGTATCTTCCTGCACTAAGTAAAATGTGGGAAAACATCTTCAAAAAACTGATTGAGAGATGTATTGGAATGGACCCGTTTAATAATAATCAGTTTGGTGTTAGGAGGAAACACAGTACTGTAGATTCTGGTTGTCAAGTAATGAGGATAGCTGATACCCACAAGAAAAAGAATCTAGTATGCATACTAGTCACTATAGACATCAAAAATGCCTTTAATTCAATAAAATGGTTAAAGATTCTAAATGAGGTTAAAGCAAGGAAAGTACCTAATAAACTTATGATACTCTTACGCAATTACTTATCTGAAAGAAAAATAATAGTAGCAAACTCATTTAAGACAGTTGAAAGATATGTGTACGTGGGAGTTTCACAAGGACTGGCCCTGGGTCCATTTTTATGTAATCTGGTGTATGATGGTTGTTGAACAATCTGAAAAGAATAGATAAATTAACGTCAATTGCCTTCGCGGATGACTTGGCTCTCATATTTTTAATAAAGAAAAGTAAGAATATCAATTTTAAATTAAATGAAGCAATGACAATGGTCAATAAATGATATACAATGAACAACTACAGTTGGCCAATGAAAAAACTGAAATTATATTGCTAACAAGTATGAGAATATCTAAAGTAATAGATATCAAGGTAGGGAACGATAACCTGAAAACAAAAAATGTTATAAAATACCTAAGAATTGAAATCGATAACAGTAGGAAGTATACTACTCACATTGAAGAAGTATGTAAATGTAGGAGAACCGTTGAACCATGCCAGAAGACTTTATTATAATGTTTGGGAATCCGTACTAATGTATGCTATATCAATATGGGCTGGAGCCTTAAAGATGATTAAGAATAAGAAAATAATGACAAGAAAGCAAAGAATAGCATTAACTAGAACTTACATACCATACAGAACTGTATCACATGCAACACTGTACATTATATTAAATTTTATTTAGAGAAGTAAGTTTTATAACGACTTGACGAATTGAAATAATCTATAACTAACACTATATTTTAAATTACATGAAAATAGCAGTTGTATTATACGCCACTGACGTATTAAATTAAACAAATTAAACAAAATATTAAATAAAGAATAATAGGTGGTTAATAACCTACTCACAGCCTAGTTGGGAGGCTGTGCTATTAATAATTTGTGGACTCTAACAGCAACACAGTGTACCTGATATTAAATTAACACACTATAAATATACACATTATAATAAAACACTAAAATGATATTACAGTTATTTCAGTTGCACGTTACT